>APFE031229234.1:2261-30808 GCA_000404065.3 Pinus taeda | reverse complement strand
TTTTTAAAAAAAAAAAAAAATGACGATGCACGTAAAGCTTTCAAGAGACGTTCATTGCCGGAAAATTACTTTTAAGGAAACTAATAGCCAGTTTTTCGAAACAAAAAACAACCACCTAACAAGGCGAAAGAAAAACGAGAGTTTCATGCAACCATGTAAGCTGACCAACAGATCCACAGGGGGCATACACAGGGCAAAAACCAGATCCAAGCAACAGAGGTTGACCAACAGGCTTCTAAACAGATCTGACCAGTGTGGCGCGACTGTGGGCCTGCAACTCGCGCTAAACCAAGCGTAGCGCGAGTTGTCCGAAAACAGATCGCGCCTAGTAGCGCGACTGTGTAGAGGAAAAATGCGCTGGCAGAGAACTAACAGGCAAAAATACAGAGGCGCAACTGTGAGCCTGGAACCCGCGCTAACAAGAGTATAACGCGAGATGTATGAAAGCAGAGCGCGCCCAGTAGTGCGACTGTCAAGAGGAAAAGTGCGCTGGCAGGGAACTGATAGGCAAAAAATACAGAGGCGCGACTGAGAGCCTGAAACCCGCGCTAAACAGATCGTGCCCAGTAGCGCGACTGTCCAGATGACAAGCGCGCTGGCGCGAGCTTGCTTAGAAAAAAAAAAAAAAAAAAAAAAACTAAACAGGGCCAGTGGATAAAAAAAAATTAAGGACTGTAGGCAAAGAAAATGTTCAGATCAGACAATGATAGTAAAAAGACATGCAAAGCAAGACTTATATCATCTAGTTTGTAAATCAACCCAGGGATAGACTGAAGGGGTGTTGATCTACTTCAGCGGAAGTGTTTCGAAGGCTGCCTGGCCGCTCTTCAGGCTCCGTCCTTGATTTACAAAATCAGACAATATAGCTTAAACAATCAACAGACCAACTATCCCCAGCGGAGTCGCCAATTTGTTGCGGAGGTAAATCCCCTCTGCGGACAGAGGTGGATCCCACTAGCCCCAAAGGGGTCTAGCAACAATCAATCACGCTGCATGCAAGTTTCTAGCTATATAATTTTAAAAGTCGATCTGGGAGACCAACCTGGGATCCAACGCTTGTTTGTTGTGGGGGGGAAGTGTCGCTCCTGTCCTCTATCTCCGGCCGGTCGCTATCCGCATATAGATACCTGCAGAAGTGAAGAATAACCCACAACAAGCATAAAATCCCAAAAACATACAACTATGTACCAGTCAAGCAAGATACAATTCACATATCATCGATGTAACACATGAATGAAACCATAATGACAGTCGCTTTGCATTAAATAGAAATGAGAGAAGAAATTACAACCACTTAAGGCTTGACACTGTAAAAACTCCTCTAGCTGGGTGGGCAGTCAGTCTGACACGTCTTGCAAAATCACTTTCTCTCTCAACAATCCGGCAGCATAACCTTACTTTCAACCTTTAGCTCAAAAGTATCTCTCTCACACTAGCTTGTTTGCTCTTTTGCTTTAGCCTCCAAAAAAACTAGCCTGTTCATTATGGGGAGACAGGCTTTTATAGATAAAGGGAGAGGAGATATACATTGTATGTGGACACATTCTGAGTTTTGGTAATGTCTCATAATAGCCATTGCCTTGGATAGAAAAGCCGAAACCCGGATGCTTTTGTGGGCTTTTTCCTTCAGGGGACTGAGTGAGTCGCAAGGGAAAAAGCATTCTAGCATGCGCTGGCCAGAAATCATGCCTAATTTGTGTGGCGCGGGCCGTGCTCTGGGACAGAGCGCTTATGGGCGCGCCCTCTTTGTAAGGACTGAGCCATTGGCGCGGTGTAATACACTGTGGGCCCGCGCTAATGGAAAAAAGGCATTTTCCAAGGCTAATCTTCAGAAGGTGTCTTCAAGGTTATTGAACTTCATACTCAGGAGGCCTCAATGCAAGTGTTTTCAAGTTATGTCACTGGTCACAGGTCCGTAAATGCGTCCTCCAATGTGTGACAGTGGGGGCGCGACAAGGACGGTGGCCGACGGTGACAAATTACTGCGTAACAATTATATCCCTATGATATTTTAAATTGTCGTTGCAAGAGATTTGATCTCTCTTGATGCTTGGTAGATTCAAAGTTAAGATGGACCTAAGTTAGTTAAATTAAAATTCAAGACGTCCTATTCCAAAATAGACAAGATTATCGGCGTAAAAATTAATTCTTCAACCCTGCTTACCTCAACTTTTCTAAACATCCACCATCAAAGAAAGTTGAAGATCTAAATTTATCTAACTTTATTTTTTTTCATCTTTTTGAATTTTAGCATCTATTTAATCCCTTTGATATTTTAAATTGTTGTTGCAACTTAAAAAATTAAGATAAGTCTCCTTCAAAATGTGTGTACTTTTATCTATCCATATACCCCTAGAGACTACTAAAGATAAATCTCTATACTACTTAACATTTCTCTATAAACCATTTTTTCATGCATTCAAATAGTATACCTTCACTCCACTTATGTTTCTGTTATGTCATTGTCACTATAAATTCCCCATACTTCCTTTGTAAATTCACATTGAACTAGCATAAGATTTAAGTCTTCACCAGTATGATTTTAATAATATCGATGTTTTTAATGGATACAAACTTTTCTTAACAATTATGGAGTAGGAATTTTTTTTAAGAGTTAGTACGTGTGTAGATAAACAATAAAAGTAATTAAGATGATCAACTAATTAATAAAATCAAATTTATTGTATATTTTGTTTCATTATATTACTAGCATTTGCACCGAAAGGTGTAAGGGCACGTCGATAGTGTTTCAAGGTTTATTTTGAAGGCGTGAGAAATCTAGGTTGCCTCGCCACTAACTCCAATAAAGCTAGACCCTCAACACCAAACGTTGCAAAAGTGAAATTGTGGATTTCACCTTATCCTCTTTGTTATCAAATATTCGTGCACCAGTAATGCATAGTTTGTAGATATACTCTTTCTTCATGAAAATCCCAAGGAAAGTGAGCTTAAGTTGCATGTTTCTTTGGGCTCTACCAAATCAAAACTGAGGGTTGGAAAGGACGACCCTTTGAATCTGGGCAGGGTTTGTCAAACCGTAACCGTTTAACAACTTCAAAGTTTCTTCCATATTCTGACTTGATTTTGCATGAAGTAATCCCTTGTTATGTCTAAAGGCTTTTATGATATCTTCCTATGATAAACCACACTTGTTGACGAGAAATTTTGTGGAAACATCACTCTTTGGTTGGGTTGTTGATGAGGTTGATATTTGGGTACAAAAACTGTGGAATGTTATGTGGGATTTGGTAGTAACTGCAGATGTAACAAGAGGCATTTCCATTGATACTCACTTCCATATGTTCATTGTCATCATCATGTGTGCAGAAGGAAGAAGTCGAGAGTGACTGCAGAAGGTCGAAGAAGGTTGGAAACAAAACCTAAAATATTGGCTAAGCAAGGGAATATGGTTTTCTTAGGGTTTGAGAACCACTCTACAACAATTCTTGAGTAGGGCTTTGGGAATAAATTCAACGCAGTGTTGGGCACAAATATAGGAATTGAATTAAGATTGTCAACCAAGCAGCTATTTGGCATTTCCAAAAAAAAATTGTTATTAAATGTTCATTGTTATGTTTTGTTATATGAGAGAGAAATAAATCAAAGAAAAATAATGTCCTCTTATTGTTTAATAACTGCTTACATTATTTTTTGAGCAATTTTAATGAAATTGTTTAACATTTTTACCAAGGGCAAAGAAGGGTCAAATCTTTTTCCACTCTTAAATAGGTTTGCATCTCAAGAGATTTGATCCCACCCTTTTATATTGCACGAGCTTGCTTGGGTGCATGTGTGGACACAAACATCATTATATTATCTTTACTTTCCTAGGCATAACCATATTAAAAGGGATCATTGGTTTACATATTTATATTGCATATGTTAACAGCTTCTCTCAAATTCTTTCTACTTGAGGGTCCTTTGTTCCTACATACCCGAAAGAAAGAGACGTGACAAGGCTCAACATTAAGCCAGGGTTTTGAAAATTTTAATTAACGCTTATCCATGATTGTAAGCTCAAAATGTCAAGTTCCTCTGATATTTTGCAGTTGTGGTCCCTCTCGAGGTTTTTCTATGGCAGAGGATAAAGACATCAGAGTTACTTTTGTTTTCTATTTTTTTTTAAAGAAGGCTTTTCATCAACCCTTCATAGAACCGCTCACAAACCTTAACCCTTTTATATTGCATGAGCTTGCTTAGTTGCATGCATGGCCAATAAAAATATCCTTAGGTTATCCTTTTGAGCTTCTTTGTTATCCTCCTAATGCTAACAGTACCATTACCATAAATCTAATGCTCTAGTCCACTGTAATGTTTCCACTATCATAACACTAACGCTCTGGTCCACTGTAATGTTGCCATTGTCATAACATTATCGCTAAGTTCTTCCTATCATAACATTGTCATGACTAGTGCCACGATGGGTGCCAGACTATGTAATGGAGCTTTCTAGGTTGACATACACTCAATCTCCCTTTAAACATCAATTTCTCATTTTCTTTTGCATCTTCTTATTTTGTGTGGAGGCAATATCTCTTCTTTGGTTGCTCTTCATGTGAATCCTCCTGCTTGGAGGCACCATGTTCACTACTCTATATGTTTTTTAATGTTTTTTTTTTTATTCAGATTTCTCTCAGGTCCAACTTGTAACTTGTTCTCATGTCAAATTTACAACTTCTCTGGAGGCACCATGATCTCTCTCTCATTTTTGTCTTAGTTGGCTTGTTGGGCATAACATGTTGTTTTCATTTTATGAATATTATTATTGAGAAATTTTAATCTCTGTAAATTACAATGGATTTTGCATATAATTCTTTCATATACATCATAGATAGTAGAGTGTATCTATGATGTTCACAGTAAACCAAAGGGAAATGTCATAAGAAAGTTCTTGAAGCTTCATTCAGTAGTGATTCTAATTTCTATTGTCACTCTCCATAGAATTTTTAGTAGACTATAAAGTTTTGAGCTTTGACATTTATGCTATTATTACTTCTTTGATGAAAACAATCTATGCATCTTTGTTGTCATCTTTTCTAGTTGTCGTCTCTTGTGCAATGTTTTAGAGGAAAACATGCTGCTAGGCTAGAACAATGAATATCATAACAATTATTGTTATCTTTGGCCAACCATGTGATTTATGTCTCATTGTCTCTGTATTATTTGTTTACTGTATAAGTTCTATATGTGTTAGTCTAGTTGTGATCTTTTGACAACATGAGCCCATAAATAGAAAGCTCCCATCATAGCAAGGGTTCTTTTGAGAAATTTCAATTATGAATTTTTTGATTGATTGGATTCCAAATCAATGATATCCTAATAGTAAATAGGACTCATGTGATATAGAATATCATGAAAAATGATAGTCAACATAGCACATGATTCTCTTACACCTTCCAAGGTAATATTCTCAAATGTTGCCTCACTTCCTAACCGTGAACTTCTTCTCCACTAGTAAAACCACTGTCCATTTTTGAAGTTGTTGCATTTGTTGAAAAGAACCAATATGAAGCTTAACAAGTAATGAATCATAGCTATCATGGCCCATCTGACAATTGAATACAAATATAGCGTTCCTTGAAACTAAGGGAATCTTCAAGGCCTAAGCATCAAAATCAGAACTCTTGGGAGCTTTTCCATCATTGACGGGAACTTGTGCATACTCTATAGGAAATCCTTCAAGCTCCAAGCCTTTGAGTACCTCAAAATAATTATGAACTACTTTTGAGTTCATTGCTTCCCAAGCATCATATATTTGGCCATTTTCATCCCCATGAATGATCATTGTAGCACCTCCATAGTATTCTACTTACCCAAAAATATGTTCTTTAAGCTGAAACTCCATCACATCATGCCTACAAATCATGCCATTACCATATGTTGGAGAAAATCTAACTAGGTTCGGTGTTCATATATGTAATTTTTATATTTGTACTTATTCAATAAAAGAGAATTAAGTTTGATATTATTTGTCAATTAGTTTCTTGCTCGTTGAAAATAGGTCAGCACATTTTGAAGTGCTTCTAGAGAGTCAAAGTCAAAACGTAATTATGATAAGACCTTTTGAGGGCATGTTACATCATGTATGTCAATGTACAAAGTCAAGGGAACAACTCCAAGCATGGTCAAATCCTCTCTTAGCACCAATGAAGTCTACAAGCAACAAAACAGTGAATAAAAATGAGTTATGAAGCAAATTGCAAGTCAGCCTAAAGGTGGCCAATCAAGTTAGCTTAATTGGAGGGACAGTCCTCTATTTATAGAGGTTGTCCACTCCAATAGAAAATTCACAACAAGCTCTGAAATACACAATCCAAAAAGGAGACAAGAAGATCAAAGTAACCGAGATAAAAGGCCTACAAGAACAATGAGATAAGGAGACCAAAAGACGAAGGAGAAAAGATTGTTTTTTAGGGCATCAATAACCACACGTGCGAGGAAGAAAGTACCTGTCTACAGTCAAGTACATCAGGAAATCATAATAGCAATATCTCTATTTTTGGGCTAATACACAAGGTCTATTAGGCCTCCCCATCCAACGAAGAAGCAAGGAAAAGAAAGTGAAGAAAGGAGGATTGTTCTAGGGTTTCTATCCACATGTGCGAAGATGTCAAAAGTAGGTTGTTGCATACTTGACAGTAGATAAAGGTAGCATATTGAGAGACCTCACTTGAATGTATAACAAGGTCTACAAGATCTCCAAGGAAGGAAAAGAATATCCTCCTTATAGAGAAGAATAGAAGCCCTAATATTCTAGGGTTTCCTAACTTAGACAAGCAATAGAAAAGGATGAAGTACTAAGGAGTAGATGTGCCAGAAGACAGAGGTCTATGTG
Source organism: Pinus taeda (assembly GCA_000404065.3). Classification (NCBI taxonomy): domain Eukaryota; kingdom Viridiplantae; phylum Streptophyta; class Pinopsida; order Pinales; family Pinaceae; genus Pinus; species Pinus taeda. The sequence continues at coordinate 23,973 of APFE031229234.1, read as the reverse complement.
TCGAAAGCTATAGTGCAGAAAGAGGAAGGATTTGACTTGTGCTTGTAGGATCCTATAGTCAAGGGTCTAGGTTTTGACAATTATTCAAATAAGAAACTTCAATAAGAGAAATCTTACAAAGGGTTTCCCTCTTAAGAGTGGAGAGGGTTTGTCCCTGGAAGAGAGCCAAAATTTCATGTTCTTGTTGTTTTTTTTTAGTAGCAGTTGGATGAAGCACACACATATGCACTAATAAGAAGAAGAAGAAGTATAAGCTAACTAGAGAAAGTGAAAAGACATCACAAATTGTTATCGAGTCTCAGATAATCATCACAACACTACTTTGCCCTAGATTCTCTAACATGGTATCAAATGGTAAGGTGACACATCAAGGAAAGGGAAACTCAAGAACACTCTTCAAGAAGAAGCATTTACAAAGTTGAATCATAAATCCTAGAAGTCTCAATCACTTCAAGAATAAGAAGGGTCTACTCTCCATAATTCATCAAGAAGGTATACAAATCTAGAAAAAGAGCCTTATAAAGGCACCTAAAAAGAAGAGAAGATTGAAGCACGACATACATCAAGCTACAAGTCTTCAAGCAAACCTTATCACCAAGCAAGTCCACTTGGAGAAGGAAACTTGAAGAACATCAAGATCCAAGAAAGACAAGCCATCAAGCTTTCATGGAGGAAGAAAATCCATTACATCTCAAAATATATCAAGTAAGTACATGTCCCCTTCTCAATATATTTCAATTTCTTTTTGCAAGGAAAGCAATAAATTGGTAGGTACCAATAGCTTTCTTGCATGGAAGAATAGGATTCATCTACTACTCAAGGAGAATGAACTCCTAGAGCATGTAAAAAGGAATATCACTATCCCTGCTAAGGAATAGAATCAAGCCTTAGCCAAGTACAATAAGGATGAGACAAGAGCTCAAAGGATTCTGATAGAATCAATCAAATAATCCCTCATTCCATATGTCTCCAAGTTTGAGACATCGAAATTTTTTTATGATAAGCTAGTAGAGCTATTCTCAATATCCACAACCGGAGAAGTAATATCTCTGAGGAATGACCTATACAAGATGAAGATAACAAGGAAGGAATAGCTCCCTACTTCATGAAAATATCTGAAATGAGAGATCAAGTTCAAGAGCTTGGGGAAGTCATGTCTAATAGAGAGATGGCAACTGTAGTACTCAATGCTCTACCTAAGGAGTAGGGAAACTTCAAATCTAGCATATATTCCAAGAAGGAAGCAATCACTCTCAGTGAAATGTGGTCTCTATTCAGAACAGAGGAAACCATACTTAAGGGAAAAGAATATGTGGGATCAATGGAACAAGAATTTGCTACCTTGGCCAAAAGAAAGGGTAAATTTGGCAAGTTTGGTCCATGAAGAACAAACAACAAATACATGTCCAAGATCCAACTTTTTGGATGCCAATAATATGGACACTACAAAAGGAATTTTCCTAATCTTAAGAAGGAAAACAATAACAAAAGGAAGAGGGAAGAAGCTCACATAACTCAAGAGGTGAAAGAAGAAGGAAAGAAGCAAAAGAAGAAAGATCCTCTGGATCTCCACTATGACTAGGTCAAACTCTTTACTTATAGACTTATTTCAAAGTTTTGAGTAGAATAGGAGCATGTGGGAATAAATTAAATTGCATGGATATAATCACCCTCTAGAATCTAATAGCATAATGTACATAGAGTTCTAGACACTCATGTAGATGTAGCATTTATGATAAGAACAAAAATGCATAAGTAGAAATATCTTCTAGAATATAGGAGCATGACAAATATAGCTCAAGATATTTTTGAAGAAGTATACCTAGTACATGACCAAATATATGATGAAAGAAAATTTATCATGATAACAATCTTAGAAGACCTACGTCGTCAAAAGGAAGGAAACATTTGCAAAGCAAGGATCTTTAAGATCGTATGATGGAATCTTCAAGAGAAGGTTCATGAACTAAGGCATATGTCTCATTGGGAATCCCATTCATGGGATTCAAGCAAAGGGATGATATGCAGGTAGGATAAGATGAAGCAAGAAGGGCCACACCAAAGGATGATCAAAGGAGAATCAAGATGAGGTATGTATGCATCAAAGTTTACGTCATGTTTTCAGTTGTATATTATTAAGTCATGGGTATAGTTCTATAACATGATCAAGCATGAAAGAATCTCTTTCACCAAGAACATGCTTGAAGGCATGTACCACAATGCAATGAAGGCCAACAAAAGAACATGTTCACATAAGGAGCATAAGATTGTTGACTAAGAAGCAAGAAGAAATTCTAACAAGCCCAGAAAGCAAGCAATGAAGGAATGGTTTCACAAGAAGCATTAGATGGTTGACCTATCTATCTGAGAAGAATAAAATGAAGATATCAAGCATGTGAAGAACACCATGACCACCAAGGATCACTATCTGACAAAATTCCTTGATAAGACATCTCCCGAAAGAAGGTTGGACAACTCTAATAAAAGAAGAAATGACCCTTGACACCTTTCAAGGCCTTGGAGATACAAAAGGTGTAGATAACTGATTCCACTCTACAGAGATGTCGTGATGAAGAAACCATCCAACAAAAGAAAAAGCAATGTTGAAGCAATATCATAATAATGTCATAATGGGCTACTAGGTCAAAACATATAACCTAGTAAGTACTATGAAGCATCCATGAGGAGAGTATTCTAAAGCATGGACAAGATGAAAAAGGAGTAGCCAAGATGACAAACCTAATAGTCACTTTCCTCGAAGAAATGACATGACAAACCAAGAAGGAAAGTGATTGATGGATGGTTCCCTACTGAGAAGAAGTTTGATCGAAGACTTCATGACATCAAGAAAGGAAGGAGATCAAGTAGTTAAAGGACCCATGAAGAAGATGGTGTTGATGAAGGAAAGTGTCCCCAGTTAAGAGGGAGCTCTGAAAAGTCCTGATCAAGAGGGAGTTTTTGGATCACCCCTGATTACAAAGGAGTGACAATTGTGTTTTCCATTTCATGGGTCATGCATTAGACCAGGAATAAAAACTGTAGGTCTAGATGAAGGCCATGAATGGAAATGTAGACACAATATAGACACAACATTCTTGTCTTCTATTGGGAAGAAAGAATGGGAGGATTAGGTAATTATCTGGCATTCGATACTCTTTGAGGATGTGTAGGGAATCCAAGACAAGAGTAGGCAAGAGGACCGGTATTCTTTGAGGGCTGGGAACCCAATATAAGAATAGTCCTAGAAGGTCATACTCGGAGAACACCCAGGTGGGTATGTACCTAGAGATACAATGACGAAGGTGTCTATAAATAATTGGTCTCGCCAACATTGTAGCTCATGGTCTCATAAAGAGATGGACTTGTTAGTCAAGGCCTTACACTATGACAATGCTGATGAATATGATGCTATAACAAATGGATTGCTAATCCAGTTTCTCTTATGTGAATTATTTAAGATTGAAAATTTCCAAACACCTTGTAATATTGTATGAATACCTCCCTAGTTAAGAGGGAGTGTTGGAGAAAATGTAACTAGGTTCAGTCTTCATATATGTAATTTTGATATTTGTACTTATTCAAGAAAAGAGAATTTATTTTGATATTATTTGTCAATGAGTTTCTTTCTCATTGAAAATAGGTCAAGCATATTTTGAAGTGCTTCTAGAGAGTAAAATTCAAAATGTAATTATGATAAGACCCTTTGAGGGCATGTTACATCATGTATGTCAATGTACAAAGTCAAGGGAACAACTCCTAGCATGGTCAAATCCTCTCCTAGCACCAACAAAGTCTACAAGCAGCAAAACAGTGAATAAAAATGAATTATGAAGCAAACTGCAAGTCAGCCTATAGGCAGCCAATCAAGTCGGCTTATTTGGAGGGACAATCCTCTATTTATAGAGGTTTTCCACTCCAAAATAAAACACACAACAAGCTCTAAAATCCACAAGCCAAAAAGGAGACAAGGATGTTGAAGCAGCCAAGATAAAAGGCCTACAAGAATAGCGAGATAAGGAGACCAAACAACAAAGGAGAAAAGATTGTTTTCTAGGGAATCAACAACCACATGTACGAGGAAGAAAGGACATGTATGCGGTCAAGTACAATCGGAAAACATAATAGAAACATCTATGTTTTTGGGCTAATACACGAGGTCTATTAGGCCTCCCCATCGAGTGAAGAGGCAAGGAAAAGAAACCGAAGAAAGGAGGAATGTTCTAGGGTTTCTGTCCACATGTGTGAAGATGTCTGAAGTAGACTGTTGTAGACTTGAAAATAGATAAAGGCAACATATTGAGAGACCTCACTTGAATGTATAACAAGGTCTACAAGGTCTCCAAGGAAAGAAAAGAATATCCTCCTTATAGTGAAGAAGAGAAGCCCTAATATTCTAGGGTTTCCTAACTTAGATAAGCAGCAGAAAAGGATGAAGTACTAAGGAGAAGAAGTGCCAAAAGAGAGAGGTCCATGTGTCGGAAGCTATAGTGCAGAAAGAGGAAGGATTTGACTTGTGCTTGGAGGATCCTATAGTCAAGGGTCTAGGGTTTGGCATTTGTTCAAATAAGAAGCTTCAATAAGAGAAATGTAACAAAGGGTTTCCCTCTCAAGAGTGGAGAGGGTTTGTCCTTGGCAGAGAGCCAAAATTTTGTGTTCTTGTTATTTTGTTTTGGTTTTAGTTTGATGAAGCAAGCACATATGCACTAATAAGAAGAAGAAGAAGTATAAGCTAACTAGAAAAAGTAAAAATACATCACAAATTGTTATCGAGTCTCAGAGAATCGTGGCAACACTACTTTGCCCTAGATTCTCTAACATCAACTCTCCATCGATCTCAATATTAGGTACACATGCACAAACGAAATGAGAATTTATTTCTAGTGTCACATAGAAATTCAAATTGTGGCAATCAAACACAATAATTCTAATGAAAATTTGGACAAAATTTGATCATGTTTTATTTGTTATTAATTTTAAATATAGCAAATTTTAAACATGTTCAATAAACCACTCTCCTTATTAGGAGATAAAGAATTAATAGTTTGAATCATCGCGATGCTTTCCCAAGGCCAAGCCAGCCACTAAACAATCTAGACAAAGACTTCCCAAGACCAAGCCAACCACTAAACAAGCCAGACAAAAACTTCCCAAGACCAAACAATCTTCCTTCAACAATATTCCTTGAACAAAAAACAAGATCTCCAATGAGTCAACAAGGTTGATCATACCAAGAATGTAACTTCTCCAAATTTCGGCTTCATAAATCAGATCTGCAACTTCAGCTTCCAAAAATTCAAACTTGCAGTAACCCAAGAATCACAAAAACTCACATGAGTGGGCCAATAATAGAAGGAGATCATACTTATTTATTTTTTTGAGATTATTATTTTCTTTGCTAAGGTGATTTATTGTCTTCTATACTCCCCACGCTACTTTTATATCACATATCAAACTCCAAGATGTGTGTCCCTAGAGGAGGTTGAAGTCCTCTTATTTATAATCTTCACAAGGGCTAGAGAGGGCCTCTCTAGGCTGACTTTATCATGGATGACCGACTTGGTCATGGGGTCTTTGTAGACTTTTCTAAACATCAAAATAAAATTTTATTTCGTGATACAAAGGCCCAATCGGGTCTATTACATCATGACATAAACTTTGAATCAAGACAAAAACCATAGAGCACTCAATGGGTTCTTAGACCTAGGAACAAAAAACTTTAAGCATGAAACCCATGCTTTAATAAATAAAAATTCTTTTTATTTTGATAAGTACTTAATAGATACATCATGTCATGATCCAAATACAATTATGAAGACCAATACTAGTTACAACTTTCAATAGGAACTTTGCATGTTACATACATGTAGTGTCTTCTAGGGAAGATTGCTCCTCAAATAAACTTGTCTCTCCTTATTTTGTACTTCACATTTCTTCTTATTCGCACACTTGCTCTAAAATGAAGTGCATGTGTGATGTCTCTCAAAGGAGGTAAATTTTTTGGCATTGTAGTGTTGGCACTGATGTCAACAGGTTGGAGATGTTGCTAGTCATATGCATGTGTGATGAGTGCTTGGTGTTGGATGATTGGAGATAGTTTTGTTAGTTGGCATTGATGTCAAAATACCTATGACTAGACAGAATGGAGTGATGTTGTGGTTGTTGAGGAGATGGATTCCATACACGTTGAGTTGGTTGGATATGTTGTTGTTGTAGATGGTTGGAGTGTTTCTCTAGATGTTGCATATGTCTCTCTATGTATTGGAGACATTGCATGTGCTGCTACATGTGTGAGATGTGGTTTCTTGTGTTGGAGGTGCTTCTACTAGTGATGGAGGTAGTTCTATGCTTTGATGTTGTTGCTGTAAGAATTTGTGGATGTTTCTACAGTTGTTGGAGGTGTCAGATATGTTGTGGTTGTTGCTTGAGGAGTTGGAGGTGTTGGTATTGGTTCTAAGTTTGGAAGAATATGTCTTGCATGTCATTGACTTGTTCCTTGCCTATTCATTAGTTTCAAACTATCTCAGTGGCTTGGAGGAGTGTTCAGATACTGGACATGATGTTCCATCATGTGGCAAAGGTACGTGACTGAAGGATTAATGTTTTACTTCAGTTTTAGCCCCAATCACATGCATGATGGGTCAAGGGATTTATTTTAGGCTCCAATCACTAGTAGAGCAGGCTCAAGGGAGAAATTATAACCCTGGTCACATAGATGACAGTGTTAAGGGACAAACTGAGGTGATTTCATGAGAATTGTTCTGCATTCCTCACGTTGATGAGCTAATTTTTATGTTTTGGCAACATCCTTGATTGAAACTTTTCAGTTTATGGTCAGAAAAGTTCATTGGACCTCCAGAAGCTAATTAAAGTTGAAAATATCAAAAATTTTAATGGAGTTAGTGGTTGATTGAGTCAATTAATTGAACCTCGATCAAATATAGCATATGAACAAAGTTGTGATGCCCAGTAGTTCTAAGTAATTATTGATTTGAGCACTTGAGTCCATCTACATATTGGAGGAATCTCATTGTGAGTTGGTTGATTGGTCTAGTGTGTTGAGTGTGTGTGTGGAGAAGAGCTTGCAAACTGTGTGAGCCATAGTATGTAGATTTTCTGAATGAGTTTGCAATTGTAGTAGCAATGAGATGAAGTTTATTTCAGCCATATACTTATGCAGTGAGTGAGATGTTGATGTGTGGATTGCTGTAGTGAGTTTGAGGAGCTTGTTTTCGAGTTGCTATGGAGATTTTGTGAATATTTTTTTATGGAGGCTTGTGTTGCAAATTAGATATTGATTGACCTTTGATGCTAGGTTGTGACAGTGCTCATGTTGAGAAAGTTTTAGGAGTCCATCCTGAAAATATATGAAACGAGGCTCACATGGCGAAAGTGAAGGCATGGAGGATTTTAGGAGACAAATACTTGGCAGATTCAGTAGAAGGAAGAGTTTTCTATGTCTAATGGTGGTTGGATTGTTCAGTAGAAACTGGGTAAGGCTCATTGGGCATGATAGTGCCAATAGATCAGAGTCGGTAGAGTCGTATGTTTAGTTCATGAGTAACTGGGTGAGGATCGTTGATTGTGGTGGCCTTCAACGAATGGTAGTTCATAGATCCGAGAGAGAAAGAGTTTCATGTCTGAAAGGGTCAATATACTATGAAAGAAGTCGAGTCTTCCATCTCAAAGGAGTGAGATTATCCATGTATAATTTGTTTTGAAGTTAATGAAATATTGAATAGCACAACATCAACAAGGTGGTTAAGTGCTCACACTACTGATTCAACCCCCCCGTCCCCCCCAGTAGTGATCTAGTTTACAATTGGTATCAGAGAAGGGCTCTCAGTTACAACTTGATTGATGGGGAGTGGATCTTGGAGTTTTTGGCATAATTTTTGCAAATTTTCTGAAATGTATCAGCAAGGTATTCCAATACTTCATTAAGGTAAATTTGCAACTTGGAGAGCAAATTTGGATTCATATTTTTTGTCCATTGATGTAGATATTTTGCTATCAGTTGAATATGGAGTTAAAGATAAATCTAATGATTTAGCTAAAAGGATTATTTTGAATAGTATTTCAAAATATGATAGCATGCATGTGAAGCATTGTGAGACTACCAAATAAATGTTGGACATGTTGGAGAATTTGCATCTTGGAGGAAAATTGTATTTTTTTTAAATTAGAGAAAAATGCAAAGGATTGTACTTGTATTATAGTAACTAACCGATCCTCCTCATAAGAAGATGAAGGCACTAGTCATTGCAATGATAGATCGAGCATCCGTTCCAAAAATGATGAGAAATCCAAGATCATGGAATTAGAAGAATAGATTCAAAGGATCATTTGCTGAAAACAAAGAGTTGGAAGATAAATGCTAGAAATGGAAGGGTGAAGCAATTTCTACAAGAGAAGAATGGAGAGATTCAAAACTAGTGCTTAAGCATCAACAAGAAAATTTGAAATTGTTGGAACACCTAGTTGCAGCAAAAATATTGAGATCCATGAGCCATGCAAGAAGAAGCACAATAAGTGAAGAAGGTCCAACAAGAAGAATAGAATTGGGAAATGCTTTAAGTGTAGAGTTCATGGACACATAGTAGCAAGTTGCAGAAATGGAGAGATCAATCTCTCTCATCAAAAGGAGAAACCAAAGGAGAAGCAACATCAAGCATGCATGCAAAGAAGATCTCCATCCGTTAGGTATAATAGTCCATCCTATTGTTGGCATTATGGTTAAAGTGTTGTCCTTGATGGCAACCCATTCAGGTGATAAATCACAATACTTCAAGTCAGCAGCAGAGATTGATGATCAACTATCAAATATTGAAGAAAATAAGGGGTACGCAAGTACACCTTACAGAAGGTGCGTACACGCAGGCCGGTGTTACATAAAGTGCGTACATACCCGCAGTTATCCCGTTCAGGAGGGGCATACCCCCAGTTCACTTACTTCAAGGCAGAGAAAAGCACACGTGAGGTTTCTTATGTTTAACTCTTGGTATTTAGCCGACGGAAATGTGTTATTATGGTTTTGGCCCGTGGTATTGATCCATGATTTGAGGAAGAGCTTGCCTATATAAAGCAAAGGAGATCATTTGGCTTGTGTATGCTTTTGGGTTGAACATCTTATGTGAGCTAGATCTGAAATACTATGAATCTCATGGGAGTAATGTCTAGATCTAAATGAGGCGAATCTACTGAAAGGTTGAGATCACTTCGGCGCATGATCAGATCTATAGATCTGACAGTCTGGGTTATTCTTGAAGTCTTGAAATTATCTATACCCGGAGGTACGCAGGTCCAGTGAAAGAAAAGTGCGGAGATACGCAGGCACAGAAGGCGTAGGTGCGGAGGTCCACGGCGCCATAGGAGGCGCAGCTGCGGAAGTCTGCGGCGCCACAGGAGGCGCAGCTGCGGAAGTCTGCGGCGCCACAGGAGGCGCAGCTGCGGAGGTCCGTGGCGCCACAGGAGGCGCAGCTGCGGAGGTCCGCAGCGCCACAGGAGGTGCAGCTGCGGAGGTGCGTGGTGCCACAGAAGGCGCAGCTGCAGAGGTGCGCGGCGCCATAGGAGGTACAGGTGTGGAGATCCGCAAGCTCGGAGCAAGTGGAAGTGCGGATATCCGCAGATCTATACCAGTGAAGTTGTGGTCCCTGCTTGAAATTTGTTTTAACTATTCTACAGGGTTTTGGGTGCATAACTAATGTTTGGTTACTGGTATTGAGTTCAGATAGCAGCATGATTAATGACTTATCTTTATGTACTAGATCTGGTTGATAACTCTCATAATATCATTGTATGTGTATGGATCTGGTGATTGGATGATTCAGAAGATTGTTTGATTATGTAATTCAATGTTGTTGTTGGGTCCAGTATGAAAATTGAATGAAACGTGGCCTTTCAGATTATGGGTTGTGCTTCAGTGTATCCAGTCTGAAAATTGATGAAACATGGTACCTGAAGGAGAGAAGATTGTAGGTCAGCACCTACGTACTAGTATCTAAGCTAGTACAAGAGATAAAGGAAATATTTGGAGCAGTGTAGCAGGTAGTAGCCTGCGTACTAGTAAATGGATCGGCTAGTACAAGAGCAAAGGGGGTTGTAGCTCCCGTACTGGTATAAGGCTGCACCAGTACAAAATATTGTAAAAGGATTTTCTTATTAAGAAGAAGATTGAGATAACTTGTAGCAGGTGGTTTTCTCCCGCATTGGGTTTCCACCTTATATCATGGTGTTCATGTGTGTGCCTTATGTGTGATGATCTATTCTATGTTACTGCATCTGTTAACTGATAATATGGTTGATAATGTTCTAACGCACTCATTGAAGATCAATTAACTTAATCCTAAGAAGTTGTGGAAGTAGCATATATGAATCAGAGTTTGGAAATGAAAAAGTTTTATTAATGTGATAATACTGATTCACCCCCCCCCTCTCAGTGTTATTTCCAACAATTGGTATCAGAGCAGGTCCTTTGATAGAAGCTTGATCACTTGAAGGAGATCTGTGGAACAATGGGAAAGAAGCTTCAGAAGAAAGCTCATAAGAAGAAGAAGACATCTCAGAGAAACTATGACAGTGGAAGAATCGATTGGGGATTAGGCATAAGAATCTCTTCAGATTCAGAATCATTATCAGGTATGAATATGGTATCCTCTGATGTTCCAGCTATTTTTCCTTGTGAAAGAGATGAAAGTGATAGTGAAACTACTGAACTTGCTCTTATGGGTGAACAAGAAATATATCAAAAAGAGGCTGAATTCAAAAGGCTTTCAAACATAATAACAGATCAACAAGATCTTTTGAACAAAAGGGAATGTGATTTCGAAAAGGTAAAGGAGTTAGTCAAGGTCAAATATCAAAAGTTGCATGATGAAGTCACATCTCTAAAAGGGGAAGTCAATGAAAAGAACATAACAATCAAGAACCTCAGAGATAGATCCAGTGATTATGAAAGTCTTGAAGCTACAATCCTCTCACTAAAGGGAGATCTTGTAAAATCAAGGAAGGAGAATGAAGATCTACATCAAGCAATTGAAAAACAAGACAATGAAGTCATCAGCCTAAAATCCCAGCTAGAATGTGCCTTCTGAGTTCGTCAAATGCAGCAAAATGTAAATGAAGAGCAAGAAAAGGAGATACTCAATCTAAGGCAACAAGTGGAAGAAGGAAGAAAGTCAGAAGAAATTTTGAAGAAGCAATGTCTTGAAAAGGAAGAACAGCTTCAGGTTGAGGTAAATATCTTGAAAGGTAAAATAGAAGAAAAGGATAAGCTTTTACGATTTCAAGATAGCTCTAAAGTCTTGGATGATATTCTTAGTAATCAAAGGTCTCTTGCTATCAAGACTGGACTTGGTTTCCATGAATCAGTTAAAGGTGAATCTAGTTCACAAGGTGAAGCAAGGAACTCTAAAGAGAAATCTAAATTGGTCAACGAAGAAATGAAAGATCCATCTCATCATCAACCAAGGAAAGAGATTCCTCAAAGAAAATCCTTTACTCCTCCTATGAATAATGTTGAATGTTATGTATGTCATAGTCTTGGACATGTTGCAGCCAGATGTAGAAGAAGAAGAGTTCAAGATCATTATGCAGAAAGGTCATCTCAATCAAGGTACTTTTATGGATATTGCTTTGCTTGCAATATGTTTGGTCACAAAGCTACTGATTATTACAGGAGGAATATGAAACATGTAAGATGTTATGCATGTAACAAGCTTGGACATATAGCTAAGGAATGCAGGAACAAAGTGTGGGCACCATATCAAAAGGAGAAAATGACATCATCACACTTGAAGATATGGAGGAAAAAGGAAGTACAGTTAGAGAAAGGTAGCACAGCACAACGTACAGACATACCAGAATCAGAGGGAGCTGAAAGTACAAAATTTCAGTGTCCTGGATCTCATATGAAAACTCCATAAAGGGAAGTTGCATATATACGCGAGTTGGATACTGTACAATCGCGTATATGATTGTTTGAAGAAAGGCAGTAGGGAAAATGAAATAGATCTATGAAGTATGATTTCTTGAGCACAAGATCAGATCTGGAAATCTGACTGTCAGTGGCACAAAGGAGGACTGTTATTCGGCCCTAAACAGAAGTATGCAGGTGATACACAGTGAAAGTGCAGGCGTACGCAGCAGAGTATAAGACCCGGAGCGGAGGTACGCAAGCGAAGGCACAGACCCTCTGCAACGATACGCGGCTTTGCAAAAGAGCACATGTGTAAGTACGCGAAGTAACTAAAGAACAGGTGCATAGCACGATCGGAGGTACGCGGCACGATAGGAGGATACCCTGTGGACTTACATAGAAGTACGCGGCGCTATGGAATAAAAGGTGCGTGAGGTACGCGGTCTACTGATGGCACATGTGCGTGGGTACACACTGTAGTTGAAGACTGTCTGCGTATGTACACAGTACAGAAGAAGGATCTCTGCGGGTGTGCGCAGGGGAGCAGAAGATGAAGTGTGTGGCTACGCAGGACAGATGAAGAAAAACGGTGTACCTGTCTTAAGGCATTTATTGGATGACTCTTCTTATTGATATGCATGATCAGATCTGTCAGATGGCACAGGTTCAGGGGGAGCACATGTTCTTAATGCATTGTTGGCATTATGGTCCTTGATGACAATGCTCATGATTCATCTTGCTATGGTGATGAGTTATTCACATGATCAGATTGGTGGTTAATTCTCTGATGGTGTTTTCATGGAGTTTTTATTGTTCTTGGCACTTATAGATAAGGATTGTCGGTTGATACAGGGATGATTATTCAAACTTGCATTGTTGAAGACATAATGATGATGAGTTCTTACCTATATGATGATAGGTTGTTTCGTGCATATGTTGATTGATGCAGATCTTCCCTGTTGATGATACTTGGTCCATGCAGATCTGGATGGCTATGATGTTTTCTCACATATGATAGAATGATTCTATATTCTATGCAAAAGGATGAGTTGATGAGGACATACATTGATGATTCATCTAGTTGCTGTTGACAGAGACTATGAAGCAGATCATACAATGTTGTTGCTGATATTTATCTTATTGGTCCTTTCTCATGATGTAATAGTGTGTCTCTATTGTAGTCATCTCTTCAGGTCATGTAATGACCTATGTTGGTTTCCCCGCTATGCCTGGGATGAATGATGTTATCATATGTAAACTTTTGGTGTATCACCATTATGATGGGTGATGGATGTATGTATTGAGGCTTTTGATGATAGGAAGGTTATTTATGATATATAGAGTCATGTTCTTCTTGTAGAACATCTTTTGCAGACCATTCTTACAGTCAGGGGGAGCTTGAGCGTGAACAACACTATATAGCAGAGCAGACATCTCAGCTTGTTCTCCGAAAGAAGCATTATCAGATTAGAGCACCGTGGCATATACAAAGGGGGAGTTCACTCAAGAGTCTTCAGCATATCTGGTTTATAGTCAAAGAGAGCATGTTCTTAGGGGGAGCATAACCCTTTGCCCTTTATGTCAAAGGGGGAGAATGATTCGGTGTTGTTGCCATCAAGTCCAAAGGGGGAGATTGTTGGCATTATGGCTAAAGTGTTGTCCTTGATGGCAACCCATACAAGTGATGAATCATTGTACAACAGGACAGTAGTAGAGATTGATGATCAACTATCAAATATTGAAGAAAATAAGGGGTACGCAGGTACACCTTACATAAGGTGCGTACACGTAGGTCGGTGTTACATAAAGTGCGTACATACCCGCAGTTATCCCGTTTAGGAGGTGAGTACCCCCAGTGCACACATTTCAAGGCAAAGAAAAGCACACGTGGGGTTTCTTATGTTTTACACTTGGTTTTTTAGCCGACAGTTTTGTGTTATTATGGTGTCGGCCCGTGGTATTAATCCATGATTTAAGGAAGAGCTTTACTATATAAAGCAAAGGAGATCATTTGGCTTAATCATGTTTTTGGTTGAATATCTTATGAGGGCAAGATTTGGTCTAGATCTAAATAAGGCGAATCTACTGATGGACTAAGATCTCTTCGGCGCATGTTCAGATATGTAGATCTGACTGTCTGGGTTCTTTGTGAAGTCTTGAAATAATCTATGCCCGAAGGTACGCAGGTATAGTGAGAGAAAAGTGCGTACATACGCAGGAACGAAGCGTTGCAGGTGCGCCCGTACACAAGCACAGAAGGGTCTCAGGTGCGCCAGTACGCAGGTACAGAAGGGTTGCAGGTGCGCCCGTACGCAGGCACAGAAGGGTTTCAGGTGCGGAGGACCACAGGCAGTTCAATGGACTCAGAGCGAGGTACGCAGGCTAGCAGTTGAGCAAGGTGCGTACGTAAGCAGGCGAGCAGTTGAGCAAGATGCGTACTGTAAGCAGGCAAGTAGTTGAGCAGGGTGAGTACTGTAAGCAGGAAAGCAGTTGAGCAGGGTGCTTACGTAAGCAGGCGAGCAGTTGAGCAGGGTGCTTACTTCTCTTAAAATCTTTGTTTATCCTTGCTGTGTTCTGGGCGTTGAAGTGATGTCTAGTTTTTGGTATTATGATCTTATGACAGCCGTCTGAGAAGTGATTGAGTATATCTTTATGTGATCTGATGAACTAGATCTGATTGATGACTCTCATTGTATATGTATTGATCTAGTGATTGGGTGATTCAGAAGGTTGTTTGATTATGAGATTCAATGTGGTTATTGGGTCCAGTATGAAAATTGGATGAAATGTGGCCCTTTCAGATTATGTGTTGTGCTTCAGTGTATCCAGTATGAAAATTGATGAAACGTGGTACCTGGAGGAGAGAAGATTGTAGGCCGGCGCCTATGTACTAGTACTTAAGCTAGTACAAAACCAAAGGGGAATCTTTGGAGCATTGTAGCAGGTTGCAGCGTGCGTACTAGTAAATGGATTGGCTAGTACAAGAGCAAAGGGGGTTGTAGCTCCCGTACTGGTATAAGACTGCACCAATACAAATATTGTAAAAGGATTTTCTTATTAAGAAGAAGATTGAGATGACTTATAGCAGGTGGTTTTCTCCCGCATTGGGTTTCCACCTTATATCACGGTGTTCATGTGTGTGCCTTATGTGTGATAATCTATTCCATGTTACTGCATCTGTTAACTGATAATATGGTTGATAATGTTATAATGCACTCATTGAAGATCAATTAACTTAATCATAAGAAGTTGTGAAAGTAGCATATATGAATCAGAGTTTGGAAATGAAAAGTTTTATTAATGTGATAATACTGATTCACCCCCCCCCTCTCATTATTATTTCCAACACCCCATGCATGGGGTTGAGTGTAGTGCCTCGAGAAGTTTTTCTTGGACCCTATATTAGGTGGGCAAACCTACCTATGGGTTTTTGCATGGATTTCACACATGGTTTTGGGCTCGATGTTTTTCAATCCATGGTATTTTGTAGATCTGGTCAAGGTAACTACGGTTATGTTCTAATCGAGGGTTAACAGATTGGGGTTTATGGATGCTTCGACATGTATATATATGTATTGTAACATTGAAAGGAATATAATGAAAAATCAATATAGTAGTCCCGGTAATGGGATAAAGGGGAAAATCTTTGTGTATATTTGTTTTTATATTTTATTCTCTCGACATTGCTTATTTTCTGTGTTTAGAATTCATATGCAGGTAACTTTTGTATGGGGTTAAAACCTACACGAAGAAGATTCCTCAGATTTTGAAGAGGAGGATGATAGAGAAACAACAAATTCTAGATTGATGCTTGGGAACTTGTAATGAAAACTCACAAAAACAAATGGAAGCATTACTTCCAATACTTGAGAGGATATTGAAGTCAAGAAGAAATCAATTTCATTTT
Source organism: Pinus taeda (assembly GCA_000404065.3). NCBI lineage: Eukaryota > Viridiplantae > Streptophyta > Pinopsida > Pinales > Pinaceae > Pinus > Pinus taeda. Next base: position 8,152 of record APFE031229234.1, on the reverse strand, counting down.
TTTTTTAGATTTCTAATACCATCTAGACTCAAAGAAGAAATCAATGTGTCTCATAACTTTGTAGAGAAAAAAAACATGTTGCATCGCATTATGCAAATCATGACAATGCAATGAACCCACCACATTTAGGAAAAGGGATAAAATGCGATGAAGTACCCAAAACTATAAAATTGTGCAATTTTGTGACTCATCGCACTAATCCCGTGTCAAAATATGCAATGTTAAGTCAAATTTTTGAAGTATTGTTCCTAAGCAGAATCAACAAAAATATATACTTAATGTTTATTATGTTCCACATATGAAGAATAACCTTATTAGTGTAGTTCAATTGATGGAACATCGTAATGATGTAATATTCTAAGGGACCACATGTTATATATATGAAAAACCTCCCAATAGAAGAGATATAGAAAAGGTTATAAAAACCAAGAATAGGATGTTTCCCTTGAATCTTAGAAATCAAAATCTCTCACAGTCTTTTGCACAAAATTTGTCTAAAACAAATGAGCCACAACTATGACATTCTAGGTATAGGCATATATGCAGTACATAAAGAATCACAGGGTTTTTTATGGCTGCTACAACAACCTCCGAAATTTCACTTCATTATAATTTTGGAGCCTACCCCATGGTTGTGTTAAGTGTCGCCTTGGTTGTCAACTATTTCTTTGTGTTGTTTCATTTTTTTTTAGTGTTCTTGAGCTTTTTTAAGTTTCGTTGCATTAGCTATAATATCTCTATGTGATTTTCATTTTCGAAACACCTTTCTTGTTGTACAGCAACACTCTTGGGCCGCAGTCACATACACTTCAATGTTTATAGTTGAGTAATGTGCATAAAGTGGCATTTTCAAGAATATTAATTATTGGTTAAAACACATATTTAATTAAATTTGGATTTAAATGTTGGATCTAGAATTTCAACATAATCAAAAATGTCAATTCAAGTCATTATCCTTGTAATAAATTATTTCCAAATTTAATGAAATATGTGTTTTAAGTTTGTCTAGGTTTTATTGATGAGTTAGTGTGTGTCGCACATATTTTTATGTATAGAACTCATCTTGTCCACCCCTCTGTAAATCATCTAGAATTAGAAAATTTTCAGTTTCAAGTGAGTCCATTAATGTCAAGAGCGCAATAGCACATTCCAAATCCTTGATGGGTGGTCCTTTGTTGTCCATGGGTGCACCTTGGACCCTATTACAGAGTTGTTTTCACTCCAAAATCACAAAGCCCCTTCCATGTTTCGGGTTGTTCCATAAAAAAGAGAATAAGTCTTCCTTGAGCACACTCCCTAGAATCGAAGAAGTGTGTTGTCCTTGAACGCACTAACGCATCCTGAAGACCCAAAAATCATCCCTTCATCCTTTCCTGATGCATCATGTGCCCTCCTAACTTGACTTCAACAATATTTTCGCACCCTTAAGGCATGATTCTTTAACATGCAGCCTTCAAGAGTTCATCTTTTTCCCTTCCTGAGGCCTCCTGGGCTCATGAGTGCACCCCAAAGGCATGAAGCCTCAACCTCCAGTCTTTGGAAGTGTACCCTGCACCCTCTCTCTCTCCCTTGGGCACATAACGCACTTAGGAAGTATGAAATCCTTTCCCTTCATCCTTCGAACTTGTGACATGCATTATGCCTTGATTACTTTCTTTCATAGGGTACATGAACCCATGTCGAAGCCCCGAATCACATCCTCCTCCATCGTCAAGCCTTTATGAGTGGGCCCTTGTGCCCTGAATCTATGTCAACCATTTTAAGCATGTCGAAAGGACATAAACAATGAAATATGCATAAACGTGATAGAGAAGGATATGTGCAGACTTATATTTTCTCTGCATGAGTGATTGCAGAAACATGTAATATAGGAACCTTATGGAAAGCACACATAAGGAAGATCAATCAAAGAAGATAAATAAAGGAAGCACAAGAAGAGCCAAGAACACACCTAAATCTGGATGAGCAAAGCACGATGAAGAATTCAAATTTTGATGACCTTTTCGAGGGTAGAAGCACCATGAGTAGATGATGATAAAACATAGACATAGTGGCATCCATGTCACCACTAAAGCAAATCCATGTAATCAGTCACTACTATTATTGTAGTCATTGTAAACAACAAACAAATATAAGTCCAAGAGTCATGTGTGAAATTAAGAATCATGGAAGTGCAAACAACATGTAATACTAAAAGTCACATGTAATTCCAAAAGTCATTTAGAAGTTCAAAAGTTGAAAAAGTCCAAAAGTCACTACAAGTTAGAAAGTTAGAAGTCATGAGGATATGAAAGGTCACTCCTAAAGTTATGTTAGACTTTAAGCTTCTGTGGTAACTTTTTGGAGTAGTATGATCCAGATTATCCAAAGTATTATGTTCATTATGTCAACATTTTGAACCCCAAAGGGAGTCCATCATCAGGACCAAAAATGATAGATTATGAATGATAGTTTCTGAGAGAAGAATCTTTTGACCAGAGTATAATTGCAGGTCGACAGTTCTTTCAATCTTTATCCTTGAGATTTTGAGAAGGAAAATCTCATTCCATGCATCCCCTCCATATAGGGAAGTTATGTTATACTTTCAGCTTCTGTGGTAGTTTTTTGGAGTAGCATGATCCAGATTATCCACAGTATTATGTTCATTATGTCGACGTTTCGAACCCCAAAGGGGGTCTATCATTAAGACCAAACATGATAGATTATGAATGATAGTTTCTGAGAGAAGAATCTTCCGAACATAGTATAATTGTAGTTCAGAAGTTCTTCTTTCAATATTTATCCTTGAGATTTCGAGAAGACAGATCTCATTCCATGTATCCCCTCTGTACAGGGAAGTTATGTTAGACTTTAACCTTCTGTGGTAGTTTTTTCGAGTAGTATGATCTGGATTATCCACAATATTATGTTCATCTTTATTTCTCAATACATCCTAAAGTTATAAATACATCCTCATTTCTCATGTAAAGGAATTTTAGCCTTCAATTCTCCCATGAGGCATAAGACAGATAATTTACTATTTTTGGGGAGCAAGTAGTGTTTCCGATTCTGTACTATTGTAGCAAGTGATGTTCTTTATATTCATTTAGCTTAGGACTTTTAATTAATATTTGGAGCTTGATAGCCAACACATTTTCATACATGGATTATGAGTCTTTGTACTAAGGTAGTTGAACTATTTCAGTTATTTTAGTTCTTATCTTGTTGAGAATGTGTTGTAATGGTTATAATGATCATCACATCATCGTGGAATATTCTACTGGATGTTAGACAAAAATTGTTGTTATGTGTGTATTTATTAGAGTGGTACTATTACCTCTCTCTTAGAGTTTCACCTTATTTACCCTCTAAATTAGAAGACATTTGATGCACCTATAATCAAACATTCACAAGTGACACTAGCTTTCTTTTTGAAGGCACATATGTTACTCTCTCACTTGCTGAAAGATAAAGCCAAGGAAAATATTAAAGTAAACGACAGTAGGGACATATTGCAGATCAAGCTCCTATCCCAAATGATGTGAGGTCTAATTGGGACCACATATCAGGGAGAACCCATTGAATGTTGGTAGGTCCAACAATGTCAACATTTCTAACACTAGAAGGAGAGCTGCTAGATTTTTATGGCTGATAATTCCACTCACCCACATCACACTTCCTTCGGTCAATGAAAAAAAATTCCCAATGCTTATCCAACTCATATTCCTAAAGCAAGTGGATCTTCCTAGCCCCATCCTGAACAAATTTGTGAAATTTGTTATGAGCACATCTAGGAAATTTAGCCTATAACCCATCATTTTGCAAAGGATATTGGATTAATTCCTTGAGCACATCATCCTCCTTATTTTCCTAATAAGAATGAAGAAACTCCTACTGAGATAGTGTGTTATACAATTGACCATTTAGTTTTTCTATCCTCAAAGAGCTAGTAGAATCCGCAAAGTCCAGAAAAAAACCAGAGTAACCTCCATCTTTAAATGAGAGTGATGGAGCCAATGTTGTGCTCTCAGGAGATACTTTCCATGGGTTAGGTGGTTTCAGAGGATAGAAACTATAACATGTCAGACCAAGGTATGGATTGGATGACTTAGGGTCTAGCTTCCCTTCGATGTGTTTTACACAAGATTCCAAATAACCCCATATAGAAATTACCGAAAAATTTATTAACGAAATATGACTCGGACAAGGAAATAAAATTGGAGGACCCTTTGGATAATTTCTACCTACAAATGCATACACTCGAGGTATGCGATGATGATATTTCATGAAATATATTTCCTCGTACCTTAGATGTTCGAGAAACTGCTTGGTATCATAGTATTCCTACAAATTCAATTCAAAATTGGAGGGGGTTTAAAAAGTTGTTCCTCGAAAAGTTAGTCGATGACAAAACCCCAGCTATGTTATTAAAAGAGCTAGGGAACCTAAATATGAGAGAAAAGAAAAGGGTATGGACATTAATAAGGAGTTCAATCAGGTATTCAACTGATTTCCTCTAGATATGACACCTCATGCCTCCATTACAATTTATGACTACACTTCTTCCATGCCAACAAACATATCATAGTTTGTGAAGAGGGGTGTGAAGGAAGCTTTGGCCCAAAATTTTGAAGAAGCCATTTATTTTGATAAGGACTTGTGTGAAATTGGGGTCATTGTTGATGATGAATCATCCAAGGACTTCAAGGGGAAAGGTAAAAGGTCTCAAACCTCTTCGAGCAAGGCCAAGGATAAAGAAGCTACCAATCTAGAAAGCTTGACTTGCACTATCAAGAATATTTCCAATGAATTGGAAAAACTGAATTAAATGAAAAGCGAGACCAATGTCAATAGAAATCCCCCAAAGTTTAACTTCCTAAAGAAGTTCAATAATAGAAACAACAACAATAGTTAGGCAGATAAGTCTGCATAGAGCTCGATTTTTATGTTGAATGTCTTGAGTATGGGCAATGTGGACCGATATTTATCCTTTCACCAAGCATATCATTCAGAAAAGACCTTCCCATAGTGGAATCACACCATGAATTCTATAGTTTCACATATTATTGACTCAGTACTTGCAGATGAGCAGACTGAACAACCCGAATAAAAGGAAGAATCTAAGGCATTTGAAGAGATTACAAGGGTTAAAGGCATAGTTAATGCCTTCGGTTGTGTGTTTAATGCTAAGAAGAAAAACATTGAAGAACCACCACAGAATAAAGCCCCGAGTAGAAAGAAAAACATTCTATATAAATTGAGAAGTCTAAAGCATGTTCCTAAACAAGCCTTTGACAAGGAAAATGCTGAAAGATCATCTGTTAAGGAAAATCACTATGTTTGTCATCTAAGATCTGAACAAGTATGGAGATGTGTTACACTAAAATTTGTCACCATGACTATCTGCAGTTAGTATGGCTCTATCAACAGTCATACTATCCTCCTTGTCAAGCCTTGTACCTTTGCTCTCCATGTCAAACTTCAAGAAAGAGAGAAAGTCATTAAAAATCATGTTTATCTCTGGGTACGCAGGTTCTCTCTACCTTGCCTGCGTGTACGCATCCCAAGCTCATTGTACCTGCGTACTTGTACGCTCTGTAAGTCAAGGGATGGGTGCGTACTCCTGTAAAGGTCAAAAGGCGCGAGTTTCATCTTAAAAAAGTTACTTGTGGTCACTTCTAGAGTTTTCTAGAAGAGTGTTTGACATGTATTGAGCGCCTCCAGATGGTTCATGCATCCCTATGATAGAGGAACTTATCCCATCAAGAGAGGAGCTACCCCATCCAAAAGAGGGAGTATCCCATTGATGTTGGAACTGAATAACTTCCTCTGGAACACTATAAATACAGGCATTGGGCCAAAGGAGGGGAGGTTGAAAGCTGAACATTCCAAAGGGTAGATGCTGCTGGAAT
>APFE031229227.1:0-17200 GCA_000404065.3 Pinus taeda | reverse complement strand
ATCGTTTAATGTTCTATCTGCACTTTACTTTATGTACATGTGATTGCTAATTTGTGGAATATAATAAGAAAAAGAAGTAAATTGTTATAAGCATAGAACATACCATAACTTAACAAATTATTTACAAATATTTACAATATTTACAAATTAAAATTACAAGCTCTCTTTAGAAAATTAATTCTTTTTAGCCCAAGATCAAATAATATTTTGAAAATATTTTTTAAATAAATTGCAATGGATGAATAATTTCCAAAGATAGACCAGCCAAAACCCTTCTGCAAAATAATTCACCACAATGAAAACTTAGAGCCCAAACAAGGTTGGCTCTTCCCCACAGTCTGTGAACTTGGTGCCCAAGGGCTAGCGTACCTGTAAATCTCTATAAATTCTCAAGATAAATTGTTAATTCAGTTAGTGAATCAAATCACCTAAGATAACTCATACCAATAGAATGTTCTTATCACCGACAAATGAAATAACAGTTAAAAATTATTCAACACAATATAGGATAAACAATGAACACATAGCTAACACATACCATAAATCAACAAATAGAAGAACACCATGAACTGAACCACAAAATCTTTCTATTATGATAAAAAGTGTTCCGAACAAAGAAACAACTTAGTATAAGCATTACAAAATTACATCATCCACAGATGTGAAATAAAAACTCAATAGCTTCCTTTTATAGAGAAAACCCCTCCTCAAATACTTTGATCTTTTAATCTCCACCGTCAAATTTTTATTTTTGAGGTAAAATTCGAATTTCTCTTAAAATCCATTTTTTATTAATCCAAAAATTAATATTTTGGATTGATTTCCTCAAAAATTTGACTTTGACTTAACTACCAAGGTCTAAGGGCTCAAATTCTAATATCCATTTTTCCCTTCGTGGAGGACCTCCAAAATTTGACTTCTTTTTGACCCCACAAATTTTTTATTATTTTCCACTTGGAGATAAATTAATTTCTCCATAATTAATTTTTTATTCAAAATTTATTAATTTTCTAGCTTGGGATTTTAATTTAATTTAGCCAGAAAAATTAATTAATTGACTCTAGAGAGGATTAATAGTTTTTCCACCCTCAATATTTTAGACTGCAAGGGATCATGCACTAAAATATGTTTACATCAAAATAATTACAATATCAACCCTTAGAAGGGGAAATACACATCTAGACATAGACCCTCAATAGTTTACCTAATTTTCGACAAAATATGATCTAGTATGAAAGCAAGTGTGTTTATAATAAAATAATTTAGCCATGGTGTCTGACTACGAGGGACCATGCACTAAATTTATTTTTAAACACACTTTTACACGAGACTCAATAAACACTAGGACTTGTTTAGAAATTTAGGGCAGCTAGATTAGGTGATTTCTCTTATTTTGATAATTGCTTGTGATGCATTTAAAATTATCTTGATTAGTTTCTTCTTTCACTTGTTATTATTATGTTCTTATCATCAAACAACTACCAAATCATAAATAACAATGAGACAAGAAGACACAAGATATAAGCGATTATCTAGGGCCAAAACCTCTCCACTTGAGAGGAAAACCTGCAAGAATGCTTCTCTTCTTATAGAACTTCAAATGACGAATTCCAAGACCTAATACCCTTTGACAAAGATCCCTCCAGGACCAAGTCAACCTTTCTCCTTGATGAGCAATTTTGATCCCAACAACTTCTTCAGCAACTTCGATCCTAACAATTTCTTCTGCAACTTCGACCCAACAGTTTCTTCTGCAATTTCGACCCACTATATTCTTCTGTAATTTTGACCCAACAGTTTCTTCTATAATTTTGAACCAGCAGTTTCTTCTATAATTTCAATCCAACAGTTTCTTCTGTAATTTCGACTCAGCAGCTTTCTAGTACTGTGACTTTCCTAGCAGCTTTCCAGCACTTCAACTTGCCCAAGAACTTTTTGGCACTTCAACTTGCCCAACAACTTTCCAGCAATTCAATTTGCCCAACAACTTTAGAAACCCTAACACAAGAGAGAGAGAGACACCCAAAACTTCGAACTTCTTCTTCTTCTTCTTCTTCATCCTTTTCCAGTTTCTTTCCTGATGAGATTGAACTTGCTTGTTATATGTTCAAATGAGATCAAGTTCATTCTTATTTATAGGCTCTCCAGGGGTATGAATTCCTTCCTTTAGGCAGACTTGTCCTCTTATGGAAGCCAACTTGATCTTTGCGCCATGACGAGGTCTTGGAGGGTCTTTTGACTCTATTTTGACTCAAATAAATTTTCTTTTACAATATGTAACATGTCCAAAAGGGTCTTCCATACATGACAATGACTCTTATGACTTTTTGACTCAATGACAAGCCCTAGAAGCATTCGATGGGTGCTTGACTTAAAAATAAATTTCCCTTGGGCATGAAATCCATGCCTCAAGAACAATAATAATAAATTTATTTTCCTCTTTACATTAAATACATAAAATTATGATTACATACGTCATTATGAAGGCCGAACCTAGTTACATATTTCAACAATCCTTCTTAACTAGGGAGGTATTCATAATCTATACAAGGTACTTAGACACTCTTGAACTGAAGAATTCTCGTAAGAATAGTCGGATTGGTAAGCTAGAGCATCTCAGGCCTTGACAAACAACTCTATCTCTCCACAAGATTAGAACACAATGTTGGCGAGACCAATCACTTACAAACACCATCATCATCGTTTCTCAAGGTAGATACCCCACCCGAGTGTTCATAGGGTATGCGCTTTTAGGACAATTCCTATCTTGGAATAACACATCCTCTAGGAATTTCCTCTTCAACTACTCTTATCTTGCATTCCCTATCACATCCTCTACGAGTATCAGAATCAGTCTCAGATGTTTACCCAATCCTCCATTCTTTCTTCACAATATGAAGACAAGAATGATGTGTCTATCTCTCCTGATGGCCTTCACTAAGACTTACGACTATTAGTATTGGTCTAATGACACATGAATTAGAGAACCATATCTGTCACTCCCTCTTAACCAGGGAGGACCAACTCATTCCTATAAAAGGGACATACCCACACTCCCTCTTAACTAGGAACTTGTTTCTAACAGCAACTCTTTGGTGGAGATCATGGTACTATCAACTGCTAGTAGGGCTCCTCCTCTCAATGTCATGAACTTCAATTTTTTCATCATGGAGCCCTCGTCTTCCAATTCTTCTTTGTAGGGCAACGACCATCCATCACTTTCCTTCCAATGAACATAGTGTTGGACAAATAGTCATGTCATCCTTCTTTGCATCGGAGAGTGATCTTCTCGTCCACATTTGGGTTTTCTTCACATAGATACCTCTTCCAAGTCATTTTTCTCTCAGGGTCTTCCATCCATTCCCATGAGTACTAGTTGTAGGTGACATCTACAACTCTCTTTTGATAGCCCTGTTACAACCCAACCAAATGTTGTTCAAAAATCAAAATGAACATCAAATCAAAGTTACCTTTTATGATGGCCTTTCATCATGACATTTTCTTGCTTGCGATATCAACATCCTACACATTTGCAAACACATCTCCCAGACTTCCAATGTCAAGGGTCTTCTTCTTTTCCAAACTTTATCAAGGTCTTCTTTTCCATGGAGATGTCATATCAAAACCTTATAGTCATCGCATGTTGATTCCTTGTTTTACGTGACCATAGTTGCAATTTTAACGAACTCTTCTTTCTTCCTTCACATATTGCTTCCCGAAGAACTCCTCAGCATGGTTCCTTCATTATGATTATCAACCACCTCATATTCCATATGAGGACATATTACGTTTATTTCATCTTATCAACATGTGAATTAGTTCAAGGCTTATACCTTTATGCATCTTAAAGGAAGAGTTCCTTCCTTTTCGATTATGCTCATGAGATATTCATGTTATTTGCAACTATATAATAACATGACTTAATCTATTAAATACATACATACATGCCTCTTTTCTTCTTTTGGTCATCTAGACTTCCTTCAACAGCTTCCTTTCCTTACTTGAAAGTACTTCAATCATACTGCACTCCTATGTCGTCATACCATCATCCTTCTAAACAAAGGATCCCACACAAGGTGGAGTGTAGACCATTAGCGAGAAATTTGCTTCTTCCAAGTAGAGGAACCTTCTAGTGAAGATTCCAATGGAAGATCTTAATTATCATATTTCTGCAAATGCTCCTTCCTAACAATGATGGTGTATGATGGTTCTTTCTATCATGCTAGATGACTTTCTTCATATATGCTACTTATGCTTTCAATGAGGTCACCAAGAGCTACTTCCTTTCTATGATGACTGTTACATCCATTTAAATTGATTTCAGCTATCCTTCTATAATGAGCTCTTGCTTCAATCGTATGCTTCTACCATGACGCCATCTCTTCATATGATGCATCCTTATAATGCTTTCTATAGTAATCCTTTAACCATGGTAGAGGTCTTTTCACCTCCTACTTTTCCTTGCTATGTACCTAAGAGACCTCAACAATGAAGATATATCCCTTCCTTCTTGGATTTCTTCTCATCAAGTTTTTCTACTTCTTCAATGATATGGGCTTCAATTCTTTCTTTCCTTTTCTTATTGTCCTTCTTGAGTTTCAGACAATCTCTCTTGAAATGCCCATATTCCTGATAGCCATAGCATTGGATCTTCAACATATCGATCTTCTTCTTTTTCTGAGGACCAAACTTCCCAAGTATTCCTTTCCTCCTAGCCATGGCAACAAATGCTTGCACTTGCTCGTTTGATCCTATCTCGCTTTTTGCTTTCAACCTAGTTTCTTCAATCTTACACAATGACCAAAGTTCACTGAATGGGGTAGCTTCCTTCTTTCCATAGATGCTTTATACAAAGTTGCCCCATTCCTCCAGTAGTGCATTGAGCACAACTGTGGTCATTTCTTTATCGAACATTATTTCCCCAAATTCTTGTTGTTGGTCTCTTATTTGTGACACCCTCATAATGTATGAGGCTATTCCTTCTTCCTTTGACATCTTCATCCGATATATCTCAGTTCTCAAAGATATCACTTCTCCTGCATTACTTACGAAAAATAATTCTACTAGCTTGTCATAGATTTCTTTTGATGTCTCCAACTTTGCTACATAAGGAATGAGGGGATCCTTGACAAATTCTATAAGAATCCTTTGAACCCCTTTCATATACATCGACAATGCTTGAGAATCGAGATTCTTCTTGTGACGGATTGAAGACCATACCATTGAGTGATGTGTCCAATAATTTTCTTCTCTATGAGGATCAAATTTTTCCCCTTTTTCATGCAAGGAAGTTCGATGACCCAACAAATTTGTTGCTTTCCATGCAACATAAAGTCATTTTGATAGATTCATGTATAGATATTTATTATAGAGATACTTACTTGTGGGAAATGCTTCTTTGATGATGATATCTTCAACTGGATGCCTTTCTTTATGATGTTGATGATAGAAGATGTCCTCTCGATGACGATGTCTTCCTTCAAAAGTGACCCTTGACTCAAAGAGAGGTAGATCACCTTGATTCCTTGATGATGATGGCAATGCTTATTCTTGCTTCGCTTGCATGTAGGTGCTTCAATGTGTAGTCCTTTGAATGGATGTAGGGTCCTTGAGGTCTTCTTAAGTGATGGAGATTGTAAGCTTCCAAATAATGCTTCAATTGTAGAATCCTTCTTTGAAGGAGCTAGCATTTTGAGGTCTTCTTTAGTTACTTCCTTCAAGATGATGATGTAATCCTTGTCCTTGTGATGCCTTTAACTCTTCTTGATGATTGATGCTCTTGATGTTTCCTAGATGATGTCTTTATGCTTCGACCCTTGAGTATCCTTCTTTGTGCTACCTTTCCTTATGTAGTCCCCTTAGCTCTGATACCATGTTGGGAAATCTAGGGCAGCTAGATGAGGTGATTTCTCTTATTTTGATAATTGCTTGTGATGATTGCTTGTGATGATTGCTTGTGATGCATTTAAACTTATCTTGATTAGTTTCTTCTTTCACTTCTTATTAATATGTTCTTATCATCAAACAACTACCGAATCATAAAGAACAATGAGACAAGAGGGCACAAGATATAGGCGATCTTCCAAGGCCAAAACCACTCCACTTGAGAGGAAAACCCACAAGAATTCTTCTCTTCTTATAGAACTTCAAATGACGAATTCCAAGACCTAAGACCCTTGAAAAAGATCCCTCCAAGACCAAGTCAATCTTTCTCCTTGATGAGCTTTCTTTCCAGCAATTTCAATCCCAACAACTTCTTCTACAACCTCGATCCCAACAATTTCTTCTACAAATTTGACGTAGCAGTTTCTTCTGCAATTTCGACCCAGCAGTTTCTTTTGCAATATCGACCCAGCAAATTCTTTTGTAATTTCGACCCAGTAGTTTCTTCTGTAATTTCAACCCAGCAATTTCTTCTGTAATTTTGACCCAACAGTTTCTTCTGTAATTTTGACCTAGTAGTTTTTCGGTACTTCAACTTGCCCAACAATTTCCAGCACTTCGACTTGCCCAACAACATTTGAACAATTCGATTTGCGCAACAACTCTAGAAACCCTCACACAAGATAGAGAGAGACCCAGAATTCAAACTTGCTCCTCTTCTTCTTTGTCCTTTTCCAACTTCTTTCTTGAGGAGATCGAACTTTCTTGTTATATGTCCAAATGAGGTTGAGTTCCTTCTTATTTATGGGCTCTCCAATGGTATGAATTCCTTCCTTTAGGACGACTTGTCCTCTTATAGAGTTCGACTTGATCTTTGCGCCATGATGAGGTCTTGGAGGGTCTTTTGACTCTATTTTGACTCAAATAAATTTTCTTTTACTATATGTAACATACCAAAAAGGGTCTTCCATACATGACAATGACTCTTATGACTTGTTGACTCAATGACAAGCCCTATAAGCACTCAATGGGTGCTTGACCTAAAAATAAATTTCCCTTGAGCATAAAACCATGCCTCAAGAACAATAATAATAAATTTATTTTTCTCTTTACATTAAATACATAAAATTATTACTACATATGTCATTATGAAGACCGAACCTAGTTACATATTTCAACAGGACTCGCCTAAGACCCTGTCAAGAAATTCCACCCTAGCAATGGGGTTATAGCCAGAAGAAAAACGTTGTCGATTAGGTGTGTTTACAAACACACATAATTTGGGGAGGTTAAAAAACTTCCTAGGATGAAATCCTTTACCAAAATCAGAGGCTTACCTAGGTGTTGTTACATAATTAAATGGTCATACTAGCATCATTTACAATAAAATTTGCAGAAATTGAGTTTACAATGATGAATGATGGCAACTGATGACTTTGATTTTCAAAAAAAAATTCCACTTCTTTGTACTCTGCTTCCTTGGACCGTTGACAAAGTGTGGTCAACAAGTGCCAAGTCTTCAATATTGAGATTGAGGAGGACATAGAGCCACCCCACTGTTCGTTTTTGTAGCATCTGATGTGTTCTAGCCTTGAAATTTTGTGGAGAGGCTAAAATACATGAGATCTCCAAACCCAAAAATCGTTTTCGGAAATTCGGCCTAGAAATGACTTAATTAGATTATTAACTTGTTTTAAATATTTCCCAAGTCTAAACTTAGGAAATATGGTTAATTAATCAATATTAACTAATTCAAGGTGAGAAACATCTAGAAACTCACACAGATCTATCTAGAGATGATTCTAGCTATCGATTATGTTTTAATCTTAGCCGTTGGTGCTCCAACAGAAGATTATAAGAGGAGGTCGATGTGGAGATGGAGGAGATACACTTGAGAGGTTCATTTTCATGAGCAGATCGATTTTTAGAGTAGCAGCAGTCAATTGCCGAAGAGAGAGGTAGTGATATCGAAGCAATGACAGAGGAGCAGAGACAGTGAAGTTGGAGTAAGGATTCCAGATCTGGTGAGTGCATTTGCAGAGAAGCAGAAGAGCCATAGAGAGGCCAAGGTTGGGGCAGTGCAATAGCCTCTAAAGGCAAAGTCGATTTCTTGGGAGAGATTGACGTTTTCAGTTCCAGAGGCCAGGAAGGAGTCTCAGAGTGTCGGAGAAGCGTCTTTCTGGTCAGCAGAAGGCAGAAAGACTTCATCAGAATATAGCCCAAGGCTAGACATCCAGCCAAACTATGCAGTGCAACACAAAGGCTTAGAGGGCCAAAATTTTGAGGGAAAGTTGTACTGAGAGATTGCCGGTGGGGTGAGGAAATTTCCTCTCCATATTTTTGCCAATGTTTACCTGTAGGATTGCTAGTTTCATCATCTAGTCGTGCTCAAATTATTTCACTGTTGGATAATAATAATAATAATATCCATTTTTAAAGTCACTGCCAAGCCAGACACCAAATTGGTGTATGAGACCCCTTTATGTCTGAGACAAGGGACCCACCTCCACGCAGCGATATGACTGCTAAGTCTATGAAGGCATACATACTCTACCCCCCTCTAGTTTTGAACCTGTGACCTCTTAAGAGGAAACACATGCTCTTAACCATTAGGCCCACTCAAGCTGTTGCACTAGTTTTCCCAAGTTGGATTTTTCTGGGGACTTTTGTCCAAAAATAATTGTGTTATTGTGTGCGTGTGTGCTAGCACTTCTTCCAACATTTATTCTTCCGCAATTTTATTTGTGTAGATTGCAATGTGATTTATTCAGTATTTGTTGTAGCAAACAATAAATAGATTGTTAAATTAAATTATCAATTAGGAGAATAATTTCCAGTTGCTGCAATAGGATTCCGATTTGGAATTTTCACAACCCATGATTAGAGTGGCAATGAAAAAGAGCTCAGAACTCAAAGGAAGGATTGCAATCTCCCAGGATGATAACTATGATTGAAGAGGCTTCTTATTCAAAGGGAGTAGACTGTCTCAATGAATGCAAGAGTCAAATGATACGCTGGGTGTATCACTCTAAAATATCCCTAGGTTTGTCATGTTGTATTTAAAAGAAATAATAGAAGTAACCACAAACCTACTTTTGAGACCAGGATCTAGCCTTCCTAATGCTCAGAGAGGGCTCTCTCTTTATGATTTAACTTTGTTGGATTAATTGATTTTAGGCTAGTTATTTAATCTTGATTATGTTTTGATTTGATTTTGTGGTGGAATCACTAGTTTAGATGGATAGATGAGTGTCTTTTTAACATTGGGACATGGAGTCCAAATGTCAAGAAAACAGGACTGAATCAAGTTCTAAAGACAGTGTTCATAGGGCAAGGTAGCTGAGTAAATTCAGATCTTTTAGGCTGGATGGTAAAATGGTTATTCGATCGGGGTCAACGAGTAGTTAAGGATTCCTCAAACTGGATAATGAGGAAAATGAAAGAGGTCAACCGAAAATAGGGAGCAATGAAGAATTCCCTACTTTGGATATCAGAAGAAAACATCAAAATGAATAATTGTTCAAGACAGAGTGTACTTAAACAAATTATGTAGTAACATTCCAGTTATTTCATTCAAATTGGAACATGTAAGTATGTGAAATACTTAAGAAAATAACAATTTAACAAATGAAAGATACTTCACTGAAGTGGCCCAACACATGAATCCTATAATGCAATGCCTTTATTACTTAGTCTAGTCTGCTGACTTGAAAATGTTACAATAAACCCTCAGGTTTTCAGATCAATATAACTATAGAAATGTTCAGCAATCCACCCTCAATACTTCGAGTTATGAAGTATTTATACAAAAAAATAGTACAAAATATATCCTAAACTGTTTTAGGCATCATTCAAGGAAAAAGAAATATCTTCATGCAAAAAGATAGAGACAGATATGTAACTGATGCAAGTTGTCCCTCTTTTATTGTTTGATATTGGCCTTTCCTTGATATTATGCTGCTTTTTCTCTCTTGTTGTTTACTTTCTCGCTGACTATCTCTTACATTGCCTTTCACTGATACTCTTCCATCTTTAAACTTTGTTACTGCTCTAATTTTGTTTTAACCTTGATTGCTCTTTTCCTTGTTTTACTTTTAATCTTCATAGTAAATCATTCAACTTTTCCCAAGACTCTACATCTGGTAATTTCATATTTACCATTATTCTGTAGATTTCATCGGTTTCTGTGTATTTTGCAAAAGTAGGCTTGTTTATAAAGAGATGTTTTACCTCATAGTGAAGGTAAAAGAGGTTCTCAAAAGTCTGATAGAGCACTTTTTCCTGTAGGGATCCCTTTCATGGAGGAATTGTTGGCTTGTTCCTTCGCCACTTCTCTGATTTTCTTATCATAGTCTTCATGTGGCATCAACCTGTCATTTATCACCAATGGATTAGGCAGACCTTCCTGCCTCAAAGCATCAAATTTCACCATAAACCTGGCTATTGCTAG
Source organism: Pinus taeda (assembly GCA_000404065.3). Lineage (NCBI taxonomy): Eukaryota > Viridiplantae > Streptophyta > Pinopsida > Pinales > Pinaceae > Pinus > Pinus taeda. The sequence goes on along the minus strand of APFE031229227.1, from coordinate 6,867 downwards.
CTCCATTGTTTGGCATTTCTCCTCAAGTTGTATCATCAAATTCCTCTTGGTGATTACCTTCTTGACCTCTAATATGGTCTCAGTTCTATCAACTATTCCAAGCTCCTGCAATTCATACTTGTTCTTTAAGTTAAGGAACTGGATTATTCTTGAGGCTTCTTCTGGCTTATTCCCAAGTTTGGCTCTAACCCTTTGAATTGCCTCACCATCCTCTTTGACCAAATCATTCTACTCAAATACCACCTGTATAGACGGCCAAATATCATTGATTGAGTCAATGATATTGGCCCATAAAAGTTGTTTTGCCTGGGCTAGTGGCTCTTTTAGTGTCAATTCTTTCTCTAACTTCCGTATGTTTTCATTCAATCTGTTTGACTTCTGTATCTCATTCTTATGCATGATCTGAGCCAGTTCCTTTTCATCCTCTAGACTTTTTATTTGTTCTTTAAGTTTATTTATTTCATTTGTTTGGATGGACATATCTTCCATGGTTTTGATCAGTTTACTTGTGTCACAACTAGGATGAGTTGTTGTTGTTGTTGAACCTGTTGCTGATGTAGTTGCTGATGCAGTGGGAAGTGTTGTAGCTACTAGAGCTATTGTGGCCACTGAAGCTGCCAAAGTAGAAGGAAACACTAGTAGTGACAGTAGTTGCTTCCATGTTGGCCTGTTTCTCTTGCACTAACTTATCTATCTAATTCTCCATTTATTTTAATTGAGCATTAAACTGAAGAATGAGGTCCATCATCTCATTTTTTTGGCTTTGATTCTCCAGAACTTCCTTGGTCTGTGGATGTTCCGAAGGAGGCAATTTTAGCTGCTTCTTCAATGCAACAATGTCTTCATTCTTCTTTTTTATGAGCTTTTCTGCTGCCTTGATGTCATTTGGATTATATCCAATCTCAATAACCAATTCTTCTAATGATTTAATTATGTTATCCTTTGCTTGTGAGGATGTTTTCCCTAGTTTAAATTGTGTTGTGATATTCTCCAGAGAATTTTGAAGTTTTTGTACACTCATGGCCTTATTGGTCATAGTTGAGTATATCATTTCTCCTGCTTGCTTATGAAACTCAATTTGATCTAAGGATGAACATTCTTGGCCAAAAATTCAAATTCTGTCTTTTTGTAATCTGTTGATGACTTAGGATGCTGTACTGTGCGCTACATAAAGGTCATCTGCATTTTCTGTTAAAATTTGGGTACCAGAGGACAAGTGATTCCCTAATGCTTTGATCTTTGGCCTAGGGAAAAGTGTCCAAATTTATTTTTTACTTTTCTCCTCAAGTGACTTTATAAGTGGTAAAGTCACTCTAATTTAAGTGACTTTATAAGTGGTAAAGTTACAGTCTAGTTTAAAAGTGACTTTATAAGTAGTAAAGTTACATTCTAATCTAAAGGTGACTTCATTAAAGTGAATGAAGAATTAGAAAGTGAAAGTGACCATGGAAATAAAAGGCTAAGTGGGACTTTATTTAGATGGTTGAGTTAAAAAATAGAAAGTGAGAATTAAATGCACATTTATTCTCATCCCTAGATCTAAATGAATCTTAGCTATTAGATCTTAGGGTAACCCAAATGGTCATTTAGAGAATAAAAGGAGAAGAGAAGAGGAAAAGATCAATTCATTCTTTCATGAGCATTTGAGAGAAAGAGAAGAGAGAACAAGGAGAAAATTTTTGAGCAGTGAGGAAGTGAAGGAGAGCAACGAGAAGACATCTCAGCAAATCTGGGCAGCAGCATTTATTGGCACGCATCCCAAGGAAAAAACGTATAGCAAGAGAAAGGCACAAAAATCGAAGAGGGACAGCAAGTTCTAGGCACATTTTTCGAGGCTAGACGTACAACATTTAATGTTGTTTTATTGCTGTAAAAATTTCTGTTTTGGTTGTTTGCCGATTGGCATGATTTCCGAGGTGGAGTTCAAGCACAAAAATCGAGATAAGTTGTAATTTGTGGTTGCTGGAATTTTTACTATTTATTTCAGTTTCACTGTAAAAGCATTTTCAAAAATAAAGAAGAGCTCTCAAATTGGTTTTCCCCAAGAGTTGTAGGGGGTTTTTCCAATGTCACATTGACCAAAAATCACTGTGTTATTTTTTGTGTGTGGCTGTCATAATTTATGTTTTCAGAAAAATATTATCATTTCCAGATTTTAAAATTTTTATCATGCTTGGATTTAAAACTAAATGCATGGAGTGATATGGAAAACTAATAACTGGAGTGGGGGTTGAAATTTCTTCATTTTCCCTGTTTTAAGGTCAAAAGCTGAAAGTAACATATTCTGATCACTAGGAGTCTATTTGAAATATTAGGCATAGGTTTCAACTTTCAATGCTTCATTTCTCAACTTGATTTCTTTATACTTCTCCTTTATATATTTTTCTTTATCCACTGGTTTGTTGGATGAAGAGACTTCAATGTTATGCTGCTTTTGAATAACTTGAGTATTAGAGGTTGAAGGCTGATGAGCTTCCTCTAAAACTGCTGGAGTTGTATTCACTTTAACCACTGTATTTGTACCAATGATCTCAATTGTATCAACTGTCTCTTCTTGCTCATTTACAGGATTTAGCTTGAGCTTCTTCCTGTACATAATTTCAAATATGTCATCTGTTGTATCCTTGTTTGAGCAGGAACCTTCTTTCCTAGTCCTTTTTGCATTTCTGTCCTATAGGGCTGGAGTATGTAGAATGGAACTAGTATCCATCTGTTTCTCCATATCTATTAAGGTCTTTTCTAACCACTCTTACTGGTTGGCATATTTTTCAATCTCTAGCCTAGACTCATGCATAAAAGGGCTCAATTTAAATTTGAGCCTTAGTTTGTTTATGACTCCTAAAGGGTCATATTGCCATTTGAACTATTATTGAACTTCATTTCCTGTAAACATTTTTTTGCTTCTTCTCCAGCTTCCCTATTATTGCAGATAAAAGGACCAAGCTGGTTTTTTATTTTAAACTGTGTTTTCTTCCTGGCTGATAGAAAATTCACATCATCTGAGTTTATGCTCTGCCTGATATACTCTAATGCAAATATCCTCATGGAGAGATATTTGGGTAGATTATAGGGATTGAGCGGGCATTCATATACCCTAATTTCAGTGTGGTTCTGATATAAATACCAATCTCCTATTCTACTGTGTTTGAACAACTGTAAAACTTTTTTTATCTCATCACTGATCCCGAATTGATTGCTACTACTTAGCATGTTAAACATTGGGTGAAGAAATAAATCAATGAACTCCTTGTAGCTGAAAATAATGGAATATTTTTGGATTAAGGGTGTTCAAAAGATAATAGATCTAGGATTGCCCTTAGTGTCCAGAGTTTGGATGTTAACTAGAAACCTGTCTGATTGGAAATATAGGAACATATGGAACAATACTAAAGAGTATTTGAATACTCTTTCATCTGGCAACCTAATCAATTGATCATGGATTTTGTCTGCTAAGCACTGGGCAAAATTGAAAACTGTCGTCGGGGCTTGCCTGGGCAAAAAATAGAAAGAAAAGCAAGTATAGGTTCATCTATATGCTCATCAGTGGTATATCCTAGAATACAAGACAACATGGTTACAATCTGTTTGGCCCTCTCACAAAAAATGGTGGTAGAGTATGGAGGACTGTCTGTAGGAATATAAGCCTCTTGTAGGATTAAAGTTTGAAAATTTTGAGATCTCTTGGGAAGGTCCAGCTTTAATTACAGTTCAAGTAGGTTTTCAATAGAAAATGGGGTTTCATTAGGTTTTGGTTGGATCTGCAACATTTCATTTATTGACTCTGCAGTGATTGTGAATAAAATCTGCTGGTTAGGAGAGATTATGGCTCTTTGACTTGAGATATAGCAGAGTTGGCATAGGTGGATGATTTCAGGAAAATGGTATACCTGTGGGAACAAGTATTTGGGTAAATTTGATTCTCATAGATGAATGTCATCATTCTTGTTTAGGAATTTATGTTTACTCCAAAAATGAAGTTTCAATAGATGGCTAGGGGAGGCTGTGTCTTTTATCTGGAAATATTTGTCGGCCAATGGGAGGTGGTCAATATCTAGGTGAGGAGTTTGTAGGGGTTTTGCATTCAGAATGCTTTGGGAAGCCATAGATTTGTTTATTTTATTGAATTAATCACTATCTGGCTTAAGGAGTAAGCTTAGGACCTCTGGAATAGTACGAAAGGTGAATACAGTCTGCAAAAAAGGGTTTTTTGGATGCACAGTGGCTTTCTTTAGTTTGGCAAGGCTTTTGATTAGTTCAATTGTTTATCCTATTATAAATATTGTGCAGAGCTTAAGTACAGGACCTTTCTGGTACTTTCAGGAGTACCTGAAAATCGAAGATTTGGTATGCAGACAAGTTCTTTGGGGGCAGCAGAGGCTTTCTGAAGCTTCAATAGTCTTTCTGTTGCTTCAAATTGGAGTTTGCAGTGTCTTCTAGTCATAAATGGGTTAAAACAGTTGAGCAAAATTTTTGGGCTTTCGAATTGGTTGGCAAAGGTTCTTTGCAACATAATAACAGTGAAAAGGACAGAAAGGGCAGCTTTTTGGTTTTTAACCAACATCTATTAACTTTTGGGCGCTGGGTTAATGTTTGAATAGTTGGCGGTTTCATCTTACGCGGGCAGGCGGTATTATGGCTTATCGCACCGCTTTTGAGTGTAGGGTGGTATTTTTTCAGACAACGCGATATAACGTGGGGTTGTCATGTAGCAAAAAAGCAATCGGATTTCGGAGCGCACAATATGGGATGCGGGTCGTTGGATCTAGAGGTGGGTGATCGGAGGGTTATCGCGTAGTGGAGTTGCGAGGGATGACGCAGGGTGTGGGGTCGGGTTTAATTAAAATGTAAGGGGGTTAATAAAACGCAGGGCTCCGAGAAGAAATATACTAAGGATATGAGTTAAAAGGGTATCGAGGAGGGTTTTTTAATGGGGCCCGATACATTATTTAAACTTAGGATAAGGGGGCTTTAGTGGGTTTAAATGGAAAAGGAAATTGATAAGGGGAGAATGACTTTTAAAGGGGAATGTCTGGGGAAAGGAGTGAAATAAAGGGAAAAAGGGTTAAAATGAAGGGGAACGAATATTTTTACAAGGGGAAAAGAAGGTGGAAGGATCCTTTGGAATCAAGAAGGGGGAAAATATTAGGGAATGAAAAGTAATGAAGGGGTAATGAAGGGAAATTAATAAACTAGATATGTAAGGGGTTTAGTGAAATGAGAGGAAATTAGTGAATGAGCTTTAGTATTCAGGCCTAAAATTATATAGAACTTTTAGGGTAAATACCCAAAGTAATATACAACTTTTCTGAATATCCTCTTTCTTTGATAATTCCTCCTGCACATGAAACATAGGATTAAGCATGATGAAGGTGCATTTGAGCTAGCAACCTTATGCATTCCAAAACCTCTTTTACCTACCCTTTATTTACCCTAGCATTTTCTCTTCATTCATTGGGTGCATTTGAGCTTGTTTACCCTTTATTTCTTTTTCTTTGATAAGCACACTATCTAATTCTAATCTTATAACTTCCAATGGCTCAAATTAAACAGATGAGCTCATTATTACTCTCTACCTAACTATAGATCTGCCAAGATTAAACAGTTTGATTAGATCATTATTCTCTATCTATCAACATGAAATTTAAAGCATGAATGAATCAAGATTAAACTATTTGACCATCATGGATTGTGGCATTTTTGACAAGCTGCACACAATCTTATTTTGCAAGGCAGAGTAAAAAGTAGTGACATTTGAATTTGCATCACTTCCAAAATCTATTTTTTTATCTCTTTTTGGTAGGGTTCATATTTTATTTTCTCTTTTGATCCTTTTTCTTTTAGTCCTTTAATTTTTCTTTTAGGACTTACCCTCTTTACATTTTTTATTTTTAATATAGAAAAACATTTTGCAAAAAGCAAAAGTATGTACAATATTACAAGACTAATCATAGTCAATTCAAAATTATGAATCCTATTATTATAGGACCCTAACACTGGGAGCAATATGTCCCTCATGCAAGGACCTTTCTAGATGATAAAGATGTTGCAGTGTCAAATCCTTCCATGAATATGCTCTCATAAGGAGAGGACTATGATGAGATACTAGCACCTATTGCTAGATGCTCTGTTATCAAAAGTATGTGAAGTTGGCTTCCTCCATTATACTTAAGGAAGAAGCATACTTGGAGCTACCTCAACGCTTTGAGACACATAAGAAGGGGACTCATGATTGCAGATCGAAGAAAGCGCCATATGGACACAAGCAAATCCCTTGTATTTGGTATGTCTGGATTAATGGACATTTGATGCAAACTCCAACCTCTCTACAAAGTTGAAGGTATGTCATTAATATCTGATTTTATATTCTAACAATTTATTTCCTACAAAATCAGATCATCTTATCGTTCAGTGCCAGAGGGAGTTGACATTTGTGCCAAAGGTGATCCACTTCTTGAGACTAGAAGTGTAACAATGAGATGATGAGGACGTCCTTGTCAATGGAAGTATGTTGTCTGAGACTTGGCATGTTGGATTACTCTGAAGCAGATGAGAGACTCCTCTTTACATTCAGATTGGGTTGATCCCTCGATGAGCTGACAACCAGATGGATCCTTGCTTTAAAGTGTGTACTCTAAGCCAAATAGAGCATGGACATGTATATTGGGCGCTGCAAAGATAGTATTGAGACACCTACATGGATTGAGACAATGTTGTGACTAAATAGATATGCCTATGTCAAGTGAACCAGGAGTGTTGTGATCAAGAAGAACACATTGAGGTGTTGCTTCATTATGAGTCTTGCTTTGATTTCCTGGTGTTGAAAAATGTAGCTAGTGTTAGTCTTCATAATTGTATTTGAGTTATGAA
>APFE031229215.1:0-12579 GCA_000404065.3 Pinus taeda | reverse complement strand
GAGGTCACCCATCCCAGAACTCCTCTGGCTCAAGCGCGCTTAACTGTGGAGTTTTTCCCCACAATCAAGCCCAGTTAGCTTGCTACCCCATTTGCAAACCTTAGCAAGTATTGTGCCTCATGAACCATTCAAGTAGAGATCCCTTGACTCTTTTTGAATTTAAGTATGGGGGATTACGCAGTGCATTATATTAGATATCATTTTGGGATTCAACCGCGTTAAGTAAGTCATTCAAACGTATGACCATTTCCATGAGAGGTAGTCGTAACTGACTAATCTCTCATGATTTTTGAATAGTTCACTTAGCACTCATTGCATCGGGTGATGCTCACAGGGGTGAAGAAGTGGGATTGAAACTAGTGAAATGTGGAGAACGAATCACATAGCATCAATCATCAGTTCCGGGGCTTGCACTCAGTAACCAGGACTTCCCAGGAGGTCACCCATCCTAGATCTCCTCTGGCTCAAGCGCGCTTAACTGTGGAGTTTTTCCCCACAATCAAGCCCACTTAGCTTGCTACCCCATTTGCAAAACCTTAGCAAGTATTGTGCCTCATGAACCATTCAAGTAGAGATCCCTTGACTCTTTTTGAATTAAAGTATGGGGGTTTACGCAGTGCATTATATTAGATATCATTTTTGGGATTCAACTGCGTTAAGTAAGTCATTCACGTATGACCATTTCCATGAGAGGTAGTCGTAACTGACTAATTTCTCATGATTTTTGAATAGTTCACTTAGCACTCATTGCATCGAGTGATGCTCACAAGGGTGAAGAAGGAAATCCTCTCTTTATGAGGGAATTATATTGTGATTGTGTATCATTGAGAGAGCAGTATAATTTAGAGGGAGGATACTATGAGAGAGACTAGAGGAGGTTGTAGCTTATGTGTTTTAGGTTGTAATCCCTCCATTTTTGTTGGATGAAATAAAAGGAAGGACTGGCTATTTTTTCGTGGACATAACCCAAATTGGATGAACCACATATATTGGTGACTCCTTTGCATTGTTTCATTCTATGTTGTTATCTTTGAATTCATTTCAATTTTATTACTTTATGATTTTATTCTTAACAAGATTCCACTAAACTTGTTTATTGTGCCTAAGATATCTCATATGCTCATTCAAAACACCCAACTTTGCTCCATGTCATTACCCAAATATGGCGATTCCTTAGTAGCCCACCCCACCCCTCAACATCCACAAGTTGACATGGGATGAAATGGTGGTACATCAACTCAAGGGTCTCCACTACAATTGTGATGAAAAATATTCTTCAAGGCACAAATCTAAGGAGCAACCTATTATTTAAGGCCATTTCAAATGATGAAATTGATAACAGGATTTTGAGGAAGTCACTTCCATCTTTGATGAAGTTCCTCTAATTGATCAACAAGGTAAAGAAACCCAAATTTCCCTTGACGCTTTATTTGATATTACTTCTCCTTGTAGATTCAGGTTGGTCAACTATATCAATTTACACCCATAATTTCATTCAACGGTACATTTCCCAAGAAACTTTTTTTCATATCCATTTTGTTAGCAACTTTCAAATTATGTTTGCTAATAGAGGGTCTATGCGATGTGGTGGCTAATGTGAAAATGTGAAACTTCAAATGGGTGAGTATCCCCTAAACATTCACATGTTTTCCATTGAAATGGGTGGATTTGAATTGTTCTCAGAGTTGAATGGCTAAGAACATTAGGCCCCATCATCATGGATTTCTAGGATTTACACATGAGTTTTCATAAAGATATCAATTCCTACATGCTTAAAGGTCTCATAGTACGTTCAAGATCAACCATTAGCTCCCATCGTATTAGGAAAAGAAAAAAAAAAACCATTTTTGAATTATTGCACAATTCCGTGATATTCATGCCTTTGTGAATGCTTATCTTCCAGTTCATCCATCTTTGTAATTAGTATTTGACAAACACCAACAAGCCTTGAACATTCTTGGGGATTACCACCCTCACCTGGAGAGCATGATCATAGCATCCCATTGCTTCTAGGTATCCTAACACTTGTTGTGTGACCACACCATCATCCTTTTGCCCAAAATAATGAAATTGAAGATATTTTTATATGAGCTCTTAGTTATTGATATCATTTGTCCCAATATTATTCCCCACACTTCTCCAATTGTCATGGTACCTAAAAAGAAGGCATTGCCACATGTCTCATGATTTTCACGTTACTAGCGACTTATAAATCAAAGATAAATTCCCCATTATACTCGTTGATGATCTATTAGATGAGAAACATGGAGGATAGTTCTTCACTGAACCTGATATTTTCTTTGGTTATCACCAAATTTACATAATGGAAGTTGATATTCCCAAAACTTCTTTCCACACTCAAGATGGTCATTACAAGTTTTTGGTGATTCCATTTCGTGTTTATAATGCACCTTCCACCTTTCAGAGATTCATGAACCAGATCTTTGAGCCTCTTCTTCGTCATTTTGTCTTTGTATTTTTTGAGTACATCTTGGTCTATAACAAACTTGGATGGCACATGTGGATCAAGGCTTATAAATCCTTTATAATCATTATCTTCTCCTCAAGCATTCTAAATGTACCTTTGATGCCTTAAAAGTTGAATATGTGGGACCTTGTCCTAGGACCCTCAAATTTTTGTGTGGCATTCTTGGCCTCATCGGTTACTACTAGAAGTTTATCCAGAAATATGGTCAAAGTCTTGCTTCTTTAACCACCCAACTAAAAAAAATGCCTTCAATTAGAATGATAAAGTTGAATAGGCTTTAAAGGTTGCTACATGTACCACACTAGTCCTTACTCTATCTAACTTTCAATAATACTTTTTTCATGTAATGTGATGCCTTACGCAAAGGAATTGGGGTTGTCATAATGGAAGAGGATGTCCATTTGCCTTTACTAGTAAGAATTTATGTGACAAAAACTTGGGGAAATCCACATATGAGAAGGAAAAGTTGGTTATTTTTCACGCAACTGATATGTGGTGTCCTTACTTAATGGGGCATCATTTCCAAATTAAAGCAAACCATTGTAGTTTGAAATATTGCGTAGAATAAACATATCATCCACAAAGCAACAAAAGTGGGTCACACAAATGTTAGGTTATGACTAATATTATCTACAAGAAGTGCAAGGAAAATGTGGTGGTTGATGCTCTCTATAGGAAGCATGATGAAGAAGGGTCCCTATTTGACTTATATTTCTTAGTGGTCATTTGGTTATGGGAGAAATGTTAGAAATGGTCAACAGGTGCCAAGATCATGCACATTATCCACTAACTAAAGGTTGAACCACAAACACACTTAACTTACACCGGGAAGATGATGATATTTGTTATAAAGGCCATATTTTTTTGGTTTGAGATTACCCACTTAAATCAAAAGCGCTATCTAAATTATAATATTCTCCCATAGCGAGTGATTCTAGATTTCAAAAATCATATGATAATGATGTAGGAGCCTCGATTAAAAATGTATTTCCCTAAGTTGTAATAGGATATATGGCTCTCTACAATAATCTACGTAGGATGAGTTGGTTTAATTCATATATCATGTAATGTAACAAATGTATAAAGTAAGCATATAGTTGGGAAAGTTGAGTACTTTTAGGGATAATAGAGATATTCAAGGGATTGGATTTGATATTTTCTAGGAATGGAGAACATGAACCATTCTTTCATGGTTCAATCCATTCCTCATTATTTATATAAACATGATTATTGTTGATGGAATGGGCACGCAAAAATGAGTAATAAAAGTTCATAATATTTTTTGAGTGTACATCTACATCATGTGGTATCAGAGCCTACATAATATGCTTCATTGCTAGCACACGTATTGTCACACTTTGTATGCTCAATCTTCATGAATTATGAATAGTTTTCTATTTGGATCTTAATTATTCTTGTAGTTTCTTCATCTACAATATTTTACCACCCAACTCTATAGATCCTTTAAATCTTATATTTCATTCATTAGCCCAGTTCCAAACTTTTCAAATACTACCATAGAAACCAAGACCGAATTACTAAAGAGAGTATCCATTTATGGATGAGATATAGTGAATATGTGGCCATATATAGGGATATGGTTTCACATACTATAATGTTTCAACTCATAAAACAAAAAATATTGGATTTGATCAATTAAATGTTGTCATAAATACATCAGGAATGGTTGTCGCAACTTTACAATCTATACATGGACAAAGCTTAAAAGAGTAAGTCGATTATCCCCTAATCATTGGGTTTTTTTTTGGACGAATTATTTGTTGTTGGTTACTGAGTGTAGATTCTAGAGCCTATGGTGAGTTGTATCATAGCAATTATGTGAAATAAATTGAATGCAAATGGTAAGGGATGTGTAACCTAGTTACAACTTTCAGAAATCATTCAACTATCATTGAAGAAAGAGCAACATATGTGGGAGATATTTGCAGGGAGGCTGAAGTATTTGTGAAGATTGAAGGAAATTTAAGTGCATTGATCCTCATTGGTTTGAAGATTGAAGCAATGTGAAGCTGCTAGAAAAGGATAGTGAGAAAGTACTTTTTCTTTTCTTTTCCAAGATGTACCACCATTCTAGCCACACCTCTCACATTCCTAACAGTGAAACAATTATGTTGTAGATAGGTGGCTGTCAGTGAGGTTGAAGTCTAAGCGATGCATGAACAATGCATTTCTAGCAAGGTTGATTTTGGTCATTACCTCCTTAAAACAACATTAGATATTGGCAAATGCTATCTCACAATGTTTAAGAAAATCACTTTCTTGCATCATGGTGAACAACAATTCTGAAGGATAGTTTTGATGGTCTACCTGAAAACTTTCTTCTACTTAAGTGAGTGATAATTTTATAAAATCAACATTTGGAACTTCTGGAGATAATTTACTTTCATACTAAATATAAAATTTATTGTGGTGATATATTTTTCATGTTAATAAAATGTGAAGTACCAAAATTACCAATGAGTAGATTGAGCCACTACTACAAACTTGTAACAAGGAGGAGTTGTGCACATACAGAAAAGAACTTGCATAGAATAGGTCAATGATGGAAGCCAAAATACGTAATGTGTATCTTCTCTAAATCCAAGAGGAAGGTTGCATGAACTAAGTAGCACAACACTAAAAAAAGGCAAGTACATTTTTATGGAAAAATATAATGATTAGATTTTTTCATGGAGAAGTTGTGCTGATTTTTTTTTTTTAAAGGATATTATTATCTCTGATTGTTAACAGAGTCCTCATATGTGAAAATTTAAAAGTTAAGAGCATTTATATGTGAAGGATCAAGGTCATTTTTTTATTTTGAAATTAGCATTTATATGTGAAAGGATTGAATTCATTTGTTTATTTTGAAATTACCATGTGGATTTACAAAATTAGAGGGAGACAATTGAAAGAGAGAGAAATCTTATTTAAAGTCCAAAGTTTAGTGAAAGATATTTTCATTAAATTTAACAATAATGCTATAATGATTTTTTTGGATTAATATAAGTTTTAAAGTCATGCAAAGTTTATGTCACTCATGTCATGAGAATTTTAAAAACAAGGTCAAATTTTGTAATGAAGTGTAAGTAAAGTCATTTTTCGTGAATTCCAAGAGAAAGGCATTCATATAAAAGAAGAAAAACACATTTAAAAGGTGAATTTTTGGGGGGTAATTGTTTTAGATGCAATTAATATGGTCATAGATCTTATGAATGTCCAAAATTTCTATATGAAGATATACTAATCAAAATGTCCAAGCAAAAGATGAAGAAAGTGCATGATCATCATTTTGGAAAAAAAAGATACTTCTCAAGCCAAGTAGGGAGATTAAAGAGTAGATACAGAGAAATGATTTGTTTAGGATCGCTTGCAAGTCGAAAGGTAAACACTGCAAAATTATTATTGATGGTGGTAGTGTAGATAATCTAGTATCTCTTGAAATGGTTAAGAAATTGGGTTTGGAAAAGGTTGTTCATCCTAAACCTTATAAATCTCATGGTTACGTAAAGGACATCATATTTTAGTGAATGAATAATGCAAAGTAAAGTTTAAGACAGACAACTCTATCATGTTGAAGTACTTTGTGATATAATATGTATGGATGTTTATCATGTTTTATTGGGTAGACCATGGTAATTTGATAAGAAGAAAATCCTTGATGGAAAGAAAAATACATATACCTTTGAAATAGATGGTGAAAAACACACATTGCTATCATTGAAAGATGAAGGTGCAACAAAGATTAGTAATCAAGTGTTGAGGATGAGTGAGAAGTAGTTTTGAAGCAGGGGAAAGAAGATAAAACAATATATACTTTGCCTTGAAAGTCAAAGACAATTGTTGTAGACATTAAGGTACTAATTTTCCTTCAGGAAATCAAATTTTGTTAAAAGATCACGAGAATATGATGACTGATGAATTGTCTAGCGAAGTGTTGATGAGAATAGGTATAGATCATCTAGAAATGTTATTACATAAAAGAATTTTTACAAAGAGGTTATAACCGAGCCACTAGGAGGAAGAGGCATTCCATTATTTCAAGAGCATTTTATTCCATAGTTGAGAAAAGGTATCCAGGAGAGATAAGAGGTAGAGCACACAGAGAGGATCTATGCACTGTAGCAGACCATGGGCCACAAACATTACTTCTTTGTATCTGTAGCCATATTTCCAGACAGAGAAAGAGATTGAAGCGACCTCATTTTCTAGCTAGGATTTCTCCCGAAAGGGTTTCCCAGAGAGCATATCTTGTGTATTATGTGTGTGTGAGCTTATTTTGTCATTCTCTACTTTTCTACTTGATTTACTTTTACATGCATGCGCTATTACAATTAATTTTACAGATCTAGAAATTAAATAAAACTTTAATAGTGTAGAATCTCAAATTTTTTAATATAATATTATCGTATCTGTTGTGACGAACTATCAAGTGGAATATCCATGGAAGTTTATGGATCGTGCATATTGGGTGTTAGATCCTTGTGTTTTTTATGTGTTTGTCCCTTTGCAGCTTTAAAGGAGCTCATTATCAGGTTGTTTAGTCCTATGGAAGTGACCAATCATTATGAGAAAGAAACCTTTGCTTCTCTACTTAGAAATGCCAAATATATAGGTGAAATTTTTTCCAGCTAAGAGTAACCTTATAAAAATGGAAAAATAAATTCATAAGGTGTAAATTTCAACTCTGTAGGCCAAATAAAAAATCACTATGTTGCATGAAGAAGCCCTAGTTATCGATTTCATAGGCCTATGGCCTAACCCACGAGCTATTCAAGCTCAGAGCATATATAATGAGGGCTCCATGTTTGATATGGTGCATTGCGGTAATGATTTTTGCTTATTTATTTTGAAAGCCCAAAAGCATGATATCAATTTTTTAGCTTGGGCCCATACTTCATGGGCACCAATGGTTTGTTTCTCACCCCACTAGTCCCTAGATTTAGATCCAAATATGAAGATCATCATTGCTTCTACATGGGTTACACTCTAGGTCTCTTCATTGACCAAGTAGAGATCAAATGGGGGATTTATACCTATGCGAGAGTATGCATGAAAATGGACCTAGAAAAGGGACTCTCATATGTGATTGAGCTTGACTTGGGAGGTTGAAATCTTCTTCAAGCCTTGGACTACGAAGCACATTCTTTTTAAGTCTAATTGTTTCCATGAGCGTGGACACATTGCAAAGAACTATTAAGCAAATGTGAATATTAGGTTCCCTTGAAACATGCTCCCCCATTAAAAGTAGTACAGGGAAAGAAACCTTGAAAAATAATAAGTAGGAAATTCAAGGATCATTAGCCCAAGAGACCCCAGTAAGAGAAGCTAGGCTCATCTAATCCAAGCAATAATGTGTATGAAATCCATGGAGAATAAGTGGAAGAAAAATATGAAAGACCAAAGGCTCAATATGAACCAAAAGAAAAAGATCAGGAGGAAATAAAGAGTTTTGCTCCTTTGTATGTGGATGGTCATTTTTATGGTGATCTTGCCCCGCTCAAGAGGAAAATTACGTGATGGTAAGATTTATTCAAAAGAAAATCCAAAGGAAGGTGAAATGAAGTCCCTTGATTACCTTGGCTCTCCTCTTCTTTTTTTCTTTTTCTTTTTTAAATAGGTCATCAATCCTCTCCTCCGTTAATAAGAGGAAGACACTCAAATCAAGACAAGATTGTTCTTGAAGTTGAAAAGAATATTTGCAATGGTTTTCAAGCAGCCATTGACTTTATCCTAAAGCAAGGATGCTTTATTTATGTATTTTGTTGCACATCCAGTTTTTTAGAAACTATTCTTGTACTATAACTATTTTTGTGAAGAAAACAAAATGTAGGAGAAGCTATAATATAATATATTTATCATGCTTTGACTTCTTGGAAGTACTTAAGAGTTTTGAAGCCCTGAATTTCATTTTTGTAAATTGTTGTCTATTGCATCAACAATACCCTTTCTTTAAATTAATATAAAAAGTTACCCACTTTCATTTTTAAAAAATGTGATATTTTCAAATGCCACAAAGCGGAAATAGTCAAGTCTCCATGAACCTTACAACCCTTACCTATTCCTACCATTACATGGGTTGACATTTCTATGGATTTTGTTATGGGGTTACCAAAATTATGCAACAAATTAGTGATAATGGTATTTGTTGTTTCCTTTCCAAATATGCTCACTTCTACAACACTTCAAGGTTTTCATAGTAGAAAAATTATTCATGGACGATATTTTTAAACTACATGGCATGCCTAAATCCATTGTGATTGATCGTAATCCCACCTCCACCAACAATTTATGGGAGGAAGTGTTTCAACTTCAAGGTACCCAATTGAATCTTCTTAAACAAATAGCTAGACAGAAGCAGTCATCAAATGTTTGGAAGCTTATTTAAGTTGTTTACGTTGTAACAACTAGGCCAATAGGTCTACTAGTTACCTTTGGTTGAATGGTGGTATAATATTACTTATAATTGTGCTACTAAAATGAACCTCTTTGAGGTAGTCTATGGATAACCACCTCCATCAATGATCTTGTACTTGCTAGGCCTTTCTAATGTTTAGGTGGTGGACAACAACCTAACTTCCCATGTTAACATTCTTTGTACCATCAAAGGTAATTTGATATTGGCTCAAAATCATGTGAAGAAACACATTGATGAACATTGCTTTGAACACCAATTTGATGAAGGGGATTAGGTGTTGTTGTGTATCCAACCCTTGAAATAAACCTCACTCAAGCGAAGAGCCACTAGAAGCTAGCTCCTAAATATTATAGACCCTATACTTTCCTTGAATGTATAGGTCTATTTGTTTACAAATTGGCTATGCTTTGTAGTGTTTTACATGTCATGCATAGAGAAAATGCTTGGATCCAATTGTAGAGTTCAAATCAACCTTTTAAAATTGGATGACAATGGTTCCATTTGGTTGTAACCTAAGGTCATTTTGGAAAAATGTGAGCATTGTTGTTTCCATCACACTGTCCAAGAAGTGTTAATTCAATGGAAGGACACATGGCCTAAAAATGCTACGTGGGAACTAGTAGAGATTCTCCACTAATTTCCTCATCTCTCACCTTATGGACAAGGCTAGTTTATAATTTGGATGGCATGTTAGGGTCCCACCCTAACTTTGCTAGTAAGTGAAATAGATCATTACTTGATGCATTGAGGACCATCTTTATTAAATAATACATCATGAGGTAGTAGAATCTGAAACTAATAAATGCAAGTTGCCTTATTAAAGAAGTTCCATTAATTAGTGGTCGAGGCCTCATTAATGGAGGTCCATAAGGTAGTTAGAGTTTTGGTCAATTAGAAACTTTATATAATAGTATTATTTGGAGCTTACCCACTTGAAGAGGCAAGTAAAGATTGCATCTGGTTCTAAATAACAACAAAGGTTTTCTTATTGTTGTTAATTTTCCCACTTTGATTCCATTTATATCGTTTTCATAGTTATACTTCCTTATGTCTTGCTTTGTTCATTTGCTTTTTTCAACCATATTTCATTTATTTTGCTTTGAATATTATATTTTAGCTAATGAGGAACACCACACACATTCATTCTTCATGAGTGTTTATGCAATCATAGGGATGGTTAGAGTGGTTATACCTGCCACTAACTAGCCATCCATTAAGTTCACCTACACACTTATCACTTATTTTACTAATAGATTTAAATTCACATTCATATATTCACACACTCACTTAGTCTAATTTCTTAGTTTCTTAATATAATGTGTGATGACATTTACATTATATAGGCATGATAGGCCCTACAACACTAACATCTTTGGATCTATGTCCATAATTGGCTGAGGCCACATATAACTATCATTCTAGAGTTTCTCTAAAATTTCATTATTCACCTTGGATTGGACTATCAACAAGATTAAAGACCACACTCCTTCATGCTAGTTATGTTTATAGTTAATGATGCCTTGTGATTTTTAGTTTGGGCGCCTTCTACATTGAAAATTCATGGAATCACCATCATCCCAATAAAGATTCCATTGAAGGGCTTAATGACATTGGATTGAAATTGAGCCCATGATTTTCCTATGTTTTTTAGGGTATTTTTGGAGTTTAAATCTCCTCCCCTGAGTTAGCCCCCATAATCCTTTTTCTATGATTTATGTCTTTTAATTTTTTCACTAGATTCAATAGATTATCCTTGGGTTGGTTGCAAATGATTATGTCTTTCGCATGGAAAACTTTGATCACTTCCACTAGTGAGGGAAAAATGTAGTTGCCACTAAGAACCTCTAGTACTGACTAAAAAATCAACCACCTTAAACTCAATACTTACCACATAATGATAAAATTGAAGAAATAGCTTCCAGAATTATATTCACAATGAACATTTTTGATCGGAAAAAATAAATTCATCTTGATGATGGGTCATGGTCTGGTCTTGAATTGTCGATAAAATATGTTCATTGTGGATATAATTCTAGAAGCTATTTCTTCAAATTTTGAACACCATAAAAACTTGCAAACAAGAAATGGTAAACTTGTTACATACAATGTATACCAAATAGATTCATGGAGCATAATTTTGAAGGTGATAAGAATGATGAGTTACTAACCCCTTATATGGAAGAAACAATTCCCAAACAACCCATGTACATGCATATATCCAAATCATAAGTGCATGTAAATGTTAATGACTCTATATCCCTTATATACCTCCACTAGGTTCACAATAATAAAGTTTTATGTCATTTCATCTATAAATGTGTTGAAAAAATTAGATAGAATTAAGTAGGAACATTGTGTACTCCCTCAATAAAGAGAAACTATAGATCATTCAAAATGTACATATCCATTACCATTACAAAAAGTACAAATTGTTTTTCATGCTAGAGATTTGAAAAATATTGTTTGGTCAGTTGCCTTGTGTTGTAATATTACAATACAACAACATAATTAACTAATAATTTATAATATGGTGTGTTGTAGCACTTGGAGGCAACCCCTCGGTTGAGGAGACGTCAATGCCTAGGACATCTTAGTCTCTCTTAAAGATAAATGAGTGCAACACAAGAGATGGATGTAAAGTTATTTGGATTTTGGTTCAATTACCTTTCTTGGAGACAACTTCAATATACACATGAACAATGTAAAATTCCCAAGAATAAATGCTCAGGTCTGGTGGCTGACACACAAAGAAGGCAACTTAATTTTCATTGCAATAAATATGGAAAGGATAAATAGAAGACAGGAACTCGGTGCAAAGGGTTGGTTAAACAAAAAATCCCATGCAATAAATCCTAGTAGAATCATGGAGAGATAAAGGAAAATGAATGCAAAAATTATGGAGCATCTTTTAAGGTCTCCAACTCAATATCTCACAAGTATTGTCTGCTAACACATAACATAGCTAAATATACAATCTAGTAGGTATCATTTGCTATCACATAACATTAGTAAATATGTGATTTAAGAGTGAATCCAATAGCTATAATTACACAAATTTTGAAGAAGAAAAATGCACATATGAAATGACATACAAAGGTAGAACATGTACTACATATCTCAAATGCTTGGAATCACCAAAAACTTCTTCATTAATCTTCAAGAATGGAACACATGTCATGGGCCCAACTTATGGGATTTGTAAAACAATAACAACCCTTGAAGCTAGGAAAATCAAACCCTTCCTATTAAGTTCCTCTTCACTTTTATAGCGAGAGAATTCAAGCAAACAATTAAAAACTATCGTGAATGTTCCAGTTGTCTAAACTACCCAACTATCTGAGCATGCGAGTGACCTAGTTGTCCTAACAAAATTTGATTCCTCTCTTAAATGAAATCTTTATAAAACATAAACAAAACATGAGGTGTCATGATTGACACAACAAAATATTTACCTTGTTGATTCCTCGGATCTCCCAAGGTGGACTCAGACTCCATTATCTAGGTTTGGGGTGGGTGAATTAGCTGGAGTTGTAGTGCGTTGACGAATTGCTCTCATTTATGCATCATCAATCTCTGAGAATGGGTCTTTGAGTTATCTCCATACTGAGTATTAATTCTTAGTCACACTGCACAAAGATCAATTGTACAACAACATGGCCTCTCTAAACCAATG
>APFE031229212.1:116469-152436 GCA_000404065.3 Pinus taeda | reverse complement strand
TCCTGGACAATCATTCCAAGGTATTTTAGACTCCCAAAGGTCTCCCACCTATTCGTGATCATGATCATGCTATTCATCTGATTCCAGGAAGTATTCCTCCAAACATTAGGCCGTACAAATATCCCTATGACTAAAAGAGTGAAATTGAATGTATGGTTGCAAAAATTCTAGAGGCTAGTAGAATTCAACCTAGTCAAATTTCTTTCTCTTCTCTAGTAGTATTGGTGCACAAGAAGGATGGATCATGGAGCATGTGTCCAGATTATAGGGAGCTCAACAAGCTCACTATTAAGGATAAGTTTCCCATTCTTGTCATTGATGAATTATTGGATCAATTTCATGGATCAATTTACTTCACCAAGTTGGATCTTCGTTCAAGATATCATCAAATCAGAATGAAGACTGAAAACATTCCAAAAACAACATTTAGAACTCATGAGGGTCACTATGAATTTTTGGTCTTGCCTTTTGGCCTTACCAATGCACCTTCAACATTTCAAGGTTTGATGAATTCAATTTTCAAACCATTCCTTAGAAAATTTTGTTAGTATTTTTTGATGATATACTAATCTACAACAAGTCTTGGAAGGATCATGTTGAACATGTTGACAGGGTGCTACAACTATTGGAGGAGAAACAATTATATGCAAAAGATCCAAATGTTTCTTTGGAGTACAAGAGGTGGAATATCTGGGTCATATTGTATCTCATGAAGGAGTTAAGGTAGACCCTAGCAAAATTAAAGCCATTAAGGAAGGGAAAATCCCCACATCCATAAAGCATCTGCGAGGATTTCTCGGGTTGACAGGGTATTATCACAAGTTTGTTAAGAATTATGGGAGAATAGCAGCACCTCTAACAACATTATTGAAGAAAGATGCATTTTCATGGACTCCAGAAGCAACAAAGGCCTTCGAGCATCTTAAAGAGGCAATGTGCCAAGCGCCGGTCTTAGCTACACTAGACTTCACAAAAACCTTTATTGTGGAATGTGATGCTTCAGGAAATGGAATTGGTGTTGTTTTAATGCAAGATGAAAGACCTATTGCTTTTTAAAGTCGTCCAATCAAGGGAAAGTTTTTACACAAAGTTATTTATGAGAAGGAAATGTTGGCAATACTCCATGCACTTAAGAAATGGCGACCTTACCTAATGGGAAGACACTTCAAGGTAAAAACGGATCATGATAGCCTTAAATACTTTTTAGAACAAAGATTATGCTCTGAAGAGCAACAAAATTGGGTCACAAATATGTTGGGTTATGACTTTAAATCATCTACAAGAAAGGGAAGCAAAATGTGGTGGCAGATGCACTCTCAAGAAAGGATGAGGATGTGGAAGCATTGTTTTGCGCCATTTCGTTTATCCAACCAGATTGGATAAACAAAGCAAGGGAGGAATGGAAGAATGATGAAGAAGTGTGAGCACTTATTCGAAAGTTACAACAAGATTCTAGTACATCTGATACATTTAGTTGGAAAAATGATTCGTTATGGTACAAATATTGCTTATACCTCTGCAAGAATTCGCAAATCAAACAAAAGATTCTTATGGAATTGCACACTTCTCCCTTAGGAGGGAACTCAAGGTTTTTAAAAACTTACCACAAGGTTAAGAAGGAATTTTTTTGGTATGGCCTTAAATCAGATATTCAAAAGTTTGTGGTGGAATGTTTGGTTTTCCAACAAAATAAAGTTGAAACAATTGAGACCTTGGGTTTATTACAACCTTTATCCATTCCAAGCCAATGTTGGGAGGAGGTTTCAATGGATTTTATCACATGTTTACCCAAGTCTGAGGGAAAGATTGTCATCATGGTGGTAGTTGACAGACTTACCAAGTATGCACACTTTTGTGCATTATCACATCCATTTAAAGCCAGTACAGATTCTATTGCATTTATGGAAACAATTCAAAAGCCACATGGAAACCCAAAGATTATTGTAAGTGACAGAGATCCCATTTTCACTGGAAATTTTTGGATAGAATTATTTTCTTGTCTTGGTACTCAATTAGCTCATAGCTCATCCTATCATCCTCAATCTGATGGGCAAACTGAGATAGTAAACAAATGTTTGGAGGGATATCTTTGTTGCTTTGTATCTGATAAAAAGACACAATGGGTCAAATGGTTGCCTCTAGTTGAATGGTGGTATAGCACTTCCTTCCATACAACCACAAAAATGACCCCTTTTATGGAACTTTATGGATATCAGCCACCATCCATCACATCATATTTAAGAGAAAATTCTAAGGTTCAAGCAGTGGAACATCACATCGAACATCAACAACAAGTCCTCCAACTCTTAAAGGATAACCTCGTGTTGGCACAAAATAGAATGAAACAACAGGCAGATCAACATCGCAGTGAAAGAAGTTTTGATGTAGGTGATTGGGTATTCCTACGGCTACTACCATATAAGCAAATGTCCCTCAAGCAAGCTAAGAAGGCTAATAAATTATCACCAAAGTATTATGGTCCGTACAAGGTGTTGCAAAATATTGGTACTATGGCATACAAATTGGAGCTTCCTGTAGCTTCTCGATTGGACCCAGTTTTCCATGTTTCATGTTTAAAGAAGGTTATAGGTGACAAGCTCCCAGTTCAAACAATATTTCCAGAACTTGACGAGGAAGGAAAAATTCTATTGGAACTGGAAGCAGTCACAGAAAGAACTCGACAGCTACGAAATCGTTCAATTTTAGAGTATCTTATCAAGTGTAAGAACTTATCCACTGGAGATTCCACATGGGAGGATGAGAATTTTATGCAGAAGTATCTAGAACTACTCAAGCGTTGAGGACAACACTTTTTTGAAGGAGAGGGGCATGTTGGGTCCCTATAATACTAGTGATTACCCCATTACTATTGTAGTTATACCCCTTATTAATACTGTTGTGCCCCTATTGCCCCCATATTGTTATTACTGTGCCCCATAGAATCCCTCTATTGTTATTTTTGTGGATTTATATTATTATTGTTAGGTCGGATGGGTTACATTGTGACTCCTTAGACTCCTATATATAGAAAGGAGGTTTTGTCATTTGAATCATCCAAGAATTGTTCATTTATGTAATGTAAAGGAGGTTTCCCCCTCGAAGAGGCTGAATTCTAAGGCGTTGATCTATCTTTTCTATCTTTTCTTGAGCTGGTTTCATAACAGTAAATCTAAACAAACATTTTTTCTTCACCTAATCAAATTTTGCATGTGGGTTAAAGTTAGAAATTGATCAGATAAAAATGGAATAATCATGAATGGATACTATATTGAACTACATGATTTTATGATGGATCTTGCTAAAGAGATATTGGTCTGAAATTTGACTAATATATCTTATTGAGGGAGTTTATAATTTCCACTATAGTAGATACAAGTGAATTTGACTTGATTACACAAGTAACTAGGGAGAGAGTTCAACAACACTTGATCTTGAGTGTATTGTTTAGATATTGCAGTCGAGGAGAAAATAGAGATGTGTGGGAATTGTTGAGTATATTGGAGAATGTGGATATACTTTATATGAAATTGGATTACTAGGAGACTATGAATGATACCCTGAGGATACGAGTCTAGGTGTAGACAACCTTATAACTGCCATGGTCTAAACTATTCATGTTGTTATGTTGCAATTTATAATGGATTGGTACTATGCAAATTGTATGGAGTGGAATTTTTACAAATTCTCATAGCATAGTGCTACACATAGACAATAATGACCCTTCAATAGACTCTCGTAGCATATTGTTACACATGGAAAATAATGTCCCTTCTATACAACTCATATAAGAAAATTTTGAAACTAATATCATTGATCATTATAGGGATAATATAATAATGTAAATATGTATTATGTGTAACTTTAGTGAAAACTCTTTATCTATGAGGTGGTTACATTGTACAAAACTATCATGTGGTTATATTGGATTATTGTATTATTTAGAGAATACAATAATATGAATATGTACTACTTGCGACTTTGGTGACACCTCTCTATCTATGAGGTGGTTATATTGTATAAAACTATCATGTGGTTATATTGGGTTATTGTATTATATAGAGAATACAATAATCCAAATATGTATTTCTTGTGGCTTTGGTGAAACCTCTCTATCTATTGTATTATAAAAAATATATTGATATTATTATTCACTATAATAACACTTTAATAATAATAATAATAATATACAAGGAGCTAGAAACAAAGAGTAATAGTAACAAAGAGTAAGGAGGAAGGGAAGGGGAGAGATGAGGAAAATGGCCATTCCTCTCATGAACAAGATGATTGTGAAGAATCATGTGAAGAATTTCAAGAGGCCTCACATCATTGTCAAGGAGAACTGGCATAGATTGAAAGGTATCGATTCACGTTTGAGGAGAAATTTCGTTGTGCCCTTATGCAAAATATTGGTTATGGATCTAAAAAAAGACTAGAAACTACTTTCCAAATGGATTTAAGAAGTTTTTTGTGTATAATGTTAGAGACCTTGACCTTCTTATGATGCACAACAAGACATTCTAACCTGAAATTGCACACAATGTTTCAACATTGAAGAGGACATATAGTGTGAATCAAGTTGAACAACTTGATATTGTGGTGACCAACAAGTTAGTGAAGTTACATAGCCAAGAGATGAATGGAATTCTTAGTTTTTCATGTTGATGTGAGTTACATATGAGATGTGTTATTGGTTTTGTTAAACAATGCTTATCCCAATATAAAGCTCGAGAACACATGGATTTTTATTGCACATAATATTTTAATTATTAGAAGTTATATTATGACCATGCTATAGTTTAGGTGATTTTTCTAGGAGCTACATTGTTTGAAATTACCAATACGTCATGTTCTAGAGGGGCTTTATGGGGAAAAAGGTTTACAAGTTTGACAATTAAAAAAACAAAATCATTAAAATAATAATGTTAAGACATATACCAAAACCCGAGGGTTACCCTTTAGTTTTAGGTTTTCCATTAGGTACTTCTAAAGCGAGAATAACTTTGGAGGGTTCTTGAAGAAGGCATATTTGAGATGCCTCTAAGGAGCCTAAATAAATCAAAGGAAAAATTTTGAGTGGGTGTGGTTCGGGCTTCTACTTTTGCAATTGTGATCTAATGAAAGACATGATTTTTTTACCCTCAAATGGAAACTAGAGATGTGTAGATGGAGGTAAAGCATGGGATGCCAAATCCACTTATGGACTCCATGTTATTAATCGACAAGCTTCTAAAGTCCAAGAAGTTCATTCAAGAAAACATAATTCATTCATAAGGGTTCATATGTTTCTCGAACCCTTTCTATATAGGAAAGAGGATGCCCTAAAATGCTAGATAGTTTGGCCAAGGCATATGTTTATTTCACTAGCCAAATCTCCTTGCACTCCTAACTGTAAGGTTCACCCAAGTTTGTTTCTTTAGTAGAACATTATATATAGATATTTATTATATTATAAAAAATATATTGATATTATTATTATCAATAGTGTTATTATAATAATACTTTAATAATATTTATTGCAATATATATTAAGTTAATTCTATTTTTTAATAATAATATTACAATAATAAATAAATATAGAAGAAGTTTTAGCTAAATATATATTGCTTGCAACTTTGATGAAATCAATATGGTGGATATTTATAGATGAGGGGAACTTTTTGAATTTTCTCTTTTAGAAGGGTGCAGATGGAAGAACTATTTTTTATGGAAAAATTTAATATATTAACATTGTCTTTATCCCTTGCGAAAGTAATGGTGGATTGTTCACACTTGATTCTCTAAAATTTCTAGAACATACATTTATTTCTAACACATTATAGGTTCAAATTCACAATATTTCAAATTACCTTTTCTAAGTTCCAATTAGGCACTTATATAAAGTATCCACATTATAAATGTAGAAATTTGATAGAAATTGCAACTACTCAAGATTTCAAACTGAAAACTAGAGACACAAATTCTACTCTACTAATTTGCGGAATGGAAATCACAATTTAGAACAACATGCATAGACATGCAACAAGCAAAACCACAATTACATAATGATTTCTAGGGTAACCTAACCCGGAAAAACCCCTAAAGCCTCTTTGCTTAATCAATTGAATAGAAAACCTATTACAATTGCATGCTCCAGCTCTGAGCACAAATTGCACAAGCAACACTGTTCTCCCTATTGAATGAGATCTCTAGCCAACATTTAGCCAATTTATGCCTAACCTAACTAGGAAAAACCCCTCAAGCCTCTTTGCATTAATCATTTGGATAGAAAACCTATTACAATTGCATGCTCTAGCTCTGAGTACAACCTACAAGAGCAACACTGTTCTCCCTACTGAATGAGAGCTCTAGCCAACACTTAGCCAATTTATGCCTCCTCCAACTTCCTATTTCCTTCTGCAAGTCTAAGCAAATTTGATCTCCTAAAAAATAGAGAAGTCCTTATTTCCTTCGCAATTCCTAAGGAATTGATCTCCTGAATGCATGCAACAACTATACACTCAACTAGTATACAACTCGTGTTACACTAGCCTTGTCTCCTCCACTCTAGTTGAGCAATTAAAACTCCATGCATGCATGAGCTATTTTGGGCTAATTGATTAGTTAACTGACATATATTTGAGTTAGACTATTGTCTTGCCGCACAACTAGTCTTCAACTGACTCTATCAATAGTTAGAGGTAAGTTAACTAAGTACAATTGAAAATAACTGAACTAGATTGCTAAAATTTAGCAATCACACATGCATGACTGAAATCCAAGCCCAATAACCCAAATTTACAAAACTGAGTGACAAAATCCATGTCACACTAGTTGACTACCTCCAAGTTGTCCCGCTGATGTGGAATTCAGTTTAATAAATTTGACTAAGGCTAAAGTAAAATTGAGCCTTTCTTGCTACATTTTCTAACACTCCCTCTTAGCAATAAAGGGAATTTTCACCACCCCTATCTTGCACTTGTGGAATTCAAATTTACCCCTTGACAATGCCTTTATCAAGATGCCAACATATTTCTCCTCAGTTCAAATGTACTGTAGCAACATAATTCTCCTTTACACATAGTCCTGCAAATGATGATGCTGAATATCAATGTGCTTGGACCTGTCATGAAATACAAGATTCTTAGAGAGCTTAATGCAAATTTTATTATCACAATATATCACTGTCAGATCCATATCATGACTACAAAGACCCGCAAGTAGTTTCCTCATCCATATGGCGTTACATGCTACTTGATTTGCAACCATGTATTCAACGTTTGCTGAGTTGAGTGCCCAAACCTCTATTTCCTACTATACCAGGAAATAGCAACAGACCCAACACTAAAGATAACACCTGAAGTACTTTTCCTGTCTAACGTAATCCCTTCCCAATATGTATCAGTGAAGCCTTGGAGCTTCACTCCGTCTATCCTACTATACCATAATCCATACTTGGTGGAACATCTGAGGTACGTAACATATGCTTTTCTTCCTTCCAATACAACTTGGTAGGCCTCACCATAGATTGACTAGACTAGTTTACTGCATAACACATGTCGGGTCTTGTGTTCACAAGATACATCAAAGAACCCACAAGCTACCTATATATGGTAGCATCCATCTCTTCACCTAAAGTTGCATTATGCTTCCTCCAATTTGTAGCTATAGGTGTGTCCATGGGCTTACAATTCTCCATGTGAAATCTTTGAAGTATTTTAGAGGCATACTTCCCCTGAGACACAAACAATTCACCATTACCTTACCATACTTCTAGACCTAGGAGGTAATGCATTAAGCCCATGCATTTCATCTCAAATTCCCTTGCAAGATCCTCTTTGCAAGAGCGGATCAACTTCTCATCACCTGTTAATATTAATAGAGGTTCATAGAGGTTCATAGAGGTTCATATCTGCTTTACTCTTGGTGAATCCCAATCCATTGAGCTAACTATCGATCTAAGTGTACAATGCTCAAGGCGCCTGATTGAGACCATACAATGCTCTCTTGAGTCTGCACACATGTGACTCCCAATCATATGTCTCAAATCCTTCTAGTTGCTCTATGTAAATTTCATCCTCTACAACACCATTGAGAAAGGTGGTCTTCACATCCATCTGGTGGATCTTCCACCCCATATGTGTAGCTAATGCAAGAATTGATCTGAAGGAGGAATACCTTGCCATAGGGGAGAATTTTTCCTCATAGTCAACTCCATCTACTTTAGAAAATCCTTTGGCCACAAATCTGGCCTTGTACTTCTCGATGCTCCCATTAGTTGCATGCTTCACTTTGTAGATCCATCTGGAACCAACCAATGATTTCCTTTCTGGTCTCCAGACCACTTCCCATACACTACATTTTATGATGGATTCATATTCTTCCACCATGGCATCAACCTAAATAGTTTGAGAAACTGCCTCCTCAAATGAAGAAGGCTCAAACCCAATGAGCTTTGTCATGAGAACCATGTAACCAATGTACCTCTTAGGTGACCTCCTTTTCCTTCACTATGATGTAGGAGCTTCTACATGATCTTGTGCATCCTGTATCAGACTATCAACTTCTTTGGTTCTCTTTCTCCCTTCTCTAGATGTTTCTGATTTAGTGGGTGTCTCCACTCAGCCTCCTCTCTGCTCCTCCATTTGCATCTGCTCCACAACTTCCTAAAGCTCACCCCGAGGCTCCTCCTTTGGAGCAAGAAGCTCCTGATATAGTGGGATACTCATCTCTCATTCAAGAGAGCATCTCATATCCTCATCCTCATCAAACTTGACATATCTCCTCACCACTTTCATCATTAGTGAAGGTAAATACACCTAGTAATTGTGTGGAGTTTTGGTGTATCCTACAAAAAATCTCAACTCTGATTTAGGCTCAAGTTTCCTCCTCAAATCCTTGAAGACATGACAATGAACCAATGCTCCAAAAATTTTGAAATGAGATGCATCACGCTTTCTCCCAGAGAAAGCTTCCTTTGATGTGATCATACCAAGTATTCTATGAGGACCCTGATTCTGTAAGTAGATTGTTGTGTTACATGCTTCTACCCATAGATGTAATGGCAACCCCTGATCATGTTGCATAGCTCTTGCAGATCCAAATATTCTCCCGTTCTTGCTCTTAGCTACCCCAATTTGCTGTGGGTTATGGGGTACTACCATTTCTCTTTGAATACCTTCTTTGGCACAAAAATACTTGAATAAATTTGAAACAAATTCACCTCCATTGTCTCTCTTAAGAGGCTTTACCTTCTTCCTAGTCTCCTTATCAACCAATGCCTTAGATTCTACAAATTTGGAAAACACTTCATCCTTCTTCCTCATGAAGAAAATCTGACATTTTCTAGAGAAATAATCAATAAAAATTACATGGTATGTATGTTTTATTGTAGAGTCTATAAAGAAGGGTCCACAAACATTAGAGTGGACCCACTCGAAGATTTCATATTCTCTCCTATCTTGGACATGGAATGTGGATTTGACATATTTCCCCAATGTGAAACCCTTGTATACATCCTACTGGTCAAGGGAGCCTTTAGGGAGATTGGTGGTAATTTACTACATGATTTTTAAGGCACCATGATGTAGATGATCCAATCTCATATGTTAGAGTTATCCAACATCTTTATTTAAGGTACTTAATGATTCCAAGTTGGCAACAATTTCCTCCTCTATCTCCCCCTCTGAAGTTATTTCCTCCTCCTCCATTCTTCTTCTCTTTTATGGATTAGATGATATTCCAGTGGCCTCTTGGGTCTTATGTTCTTATATTTCTATTACAACAGACTTGGTTGGTTCTTATTTAGGAATTTGTGTTTGTGTTTCTACCCCAGTTGGTGTCTCTGCATTTCCTTCTTCCTCCTCTACTTCTTCTTCTAGTTTCCCTTTGCATTCTACTTCTTCAATTTCAACTTCCTCTTCCTCAAATTCTCCTTTTGTTGTTGCTCCTTCAAGTTCTAGTTAAGCTTGTGCCTGGGTTTCTAAGAAGGATTCTCTACCCATATCTACAAAATCATCCCAAGGAACAAGGTTTTCAAGAGCTTCAAAATCATCCATCATTATCAATTTTATCAATACGTGGTGTGCTAAGTAGTGATGCTTCCCTCTTTTTAGCTCTTGGCTCATTTCCTTGATCAACTGAAGAAGTAAATGAGGGATGCTCAACCTTTCTTGGATAGGTAAGTCCATTTGAAATATGAGCTGATAGAGAATATTGAATTGGTATTCATAAAAAATAATAAATATTCCTTCACATGAGATAGACTTTGATACATGGTAGGCTACCTCATCCCAAGGATAGGGTAAACTCTCCCTTCTTACCCCATTCTTTTCCTCAATGGGCTATTCATTTTTAAGAAAGAGGTTTTTATTTGTTGTGATGCCTTTAGCCCTTTCTTCTTTGCTCCACCTCACACCTGGGGAAAGTGTGGTGACCATACTAAAAAATTCCTCATTTAAGTGAATAATGAGTCCCCTTACTATGGTGATGGCATCATTTTTTGTTTGTGGTTGGAGGTTCAAGGAAAGTTTTTGGGTGATCTTATCATCGAAGTCCCTGAATATTTCAAAAATCCGTAACCACTGGTGACTGAAAAAAATGTCCCTGACATCAAGGTGCTGATGAATTTTGGAGGGATTTGTGGGTTCCTTATGGTTGAATCCTGCCCCCTTATTATCAATACAAATTTTACTAGAGTGGGACAAGAACTTTCCCTTCTCTGCTACAAAGTTCTAGAATTTTCTATGAAATTCAGGTTATTGAGGTAGAAACAAAATGTATAATCCTTTTATAATGTTGAGGAGAGGGAAAAATTCATGATGCATATCAAGACATTTTCATTCCCTTATGATATCATGCTAATCACAAATACACTCAACACTTCACTTCTCTCCTGATTGAAATTAAAGCAGTGGCAACCACATGATACACTCCTAAGAATTTGAAGGGTTTTTCAAGTCCTTACATCAAAACATGACAAAGAGAATTTGTATTTACCCCTTCTCTGATGCTTCTCTTTAATTCCTAGGGTTTGGATGGAAATAATGCCCAAACTCGAGCTTCCTGCCACTCCCTGGAACTTTCCTGTAGCACTCTATAACTTTCTTGTAGCAATGGTGTATAGGTACTATAGCTCTCCTGTAGTAGTTTGCAAAAGAGATATTTCAGGTATATCATCCTTCAATGGTGGTGATGGGCCTCCCTTGGCTTTAAAATATTTTTTTTATTCAAAATGTGGCTCAAGGGTTTGACTTATATGGTTGGCGCTTGAGTCGATGGCCTTAAAGAATTGTGTGATTTGGCCCCCACCTACCACCTTCGCACACCAAAATTTGTGATGAGTAGGAACTTTGGCCCACTTCTTCGAGTCATCACTTTTCTCATTCTTTTATCCTATTCATATCTAGTTGATGTAGGAGATGACAAAAGTTTAATACCAATGGTGGTTGGGAATACTAAGCCAAACTTGGACCATAAAACCTCTTCCTTATGCACTGATAATACTTTTTAAGCTAATATGATTTCATGAGAAATGTTTAGGGATTTCCTTACTTGAGCCTTACCTAGTTGCACTTTTGTAGGTGGTGTTGTAGTTAGCGATTTGACTAGTTGGATCTTTGATGAGGCTACTGGAACTTAGGTGTAATTGTTGGTACATTGATGTGACTGCTAGAACTTGGATGTAATTTATGAAACATTGAGGTGGCTACTAGAATTCCTCCCGATGTTCTTGAAGTGGTTGGTAATGCAATATTTAATATTCAATAGTCCCTTCATTTCCATTTGGGTTTTTTTGTAGTGTTCATTTCTGATGGAATTGTCTTGGTTCCAGTTTTCAGAGTATTGGTGCTACAACCAATCTAATGTTGTTATTTCTTGATGTTCAAGGGTCCTCTAGTAACCTATAGGAAACCCTGTAACTGTTCAAGCTTGTTATCTAAGCCTCCTGAAGTTTTATGGTCATAAAAGTTCTCATACTGATGCTGCAAGTTTAATCCTAGAGGGTTTACGTAGCTAGTACACGACTATGTATATGTTGAAAATACAAGAAGTAAACCCTAATTTAATTTTTTCCTTGAATTAAGTTAGGAATAAAATTGTAATTCCACATCACATGAAAACTTATATTAGTTAACTAAGTTAATTTGAATTAGTTGGTTCAGTTAATTCAAGTTGAGGGTCTAACTTGAGTCATGTAGAGTGTATCCTACTTTATCGGATCCCTGGTTGAGTTTATTTTGAGTTGTAATTAATTAGTTTACTGTAACTAAGTTAGAGTTAGTTAAACTAGTTCCAATTGTTGGAGGAACCAGTGGGAGGTCTAGTAGTGTGGTGTTCCTACACTGATCAACCAATTAACTGACGATTCACTCATAAATAACTCATGCATGTTAGATATGAGAGTTACCCAGTTGATATTGGAGTTTAGGGGCATGGTATTATCAGTTGTATAATCATCCGAATTGTACAGGTGGTGCATGTAGTGAGAGGAAGGCCAGCGAGGATTGTGCAATTCCAATTGAGGATTTTCCCTAATTAATAGGGGCTAATTCCCAAGGAAACAATGCAAGGAAATAGGGACTCAGGCAAGCCAAAAATTGGGCTTGGAATTTTCTAGGAAGTTGCGAGACAGATAAAGATAGTGCAGAGGTTGCTCGGGCTTGAGAAAAGAATTGCAATCTTCTCATATTTTCTAACTAATGTAATATATAGATAGTAAGGGTTTTTAGTTGTCATTTTCCCCAGGAGATCACTGTGTAATGTGTTGATTTAATTCTTTCTCTTGTATGCTTCGTGATTTCTCGATCGGTTAATTGTTTCTGTTGATGGGTAGAGTAGATTCAAGTCTATTATTTTAGTAAATTACAATTAGAAGTTTGAATCTACAAAGAATTTCTACATGGTATCAGAGCAGAAATCACTCTAGAAGAGGAGAATATGAGTTTGTCTTTTGTAGGAGAATTTGAATTCGTAGTTTTTGGTGGAATTATATGTATTCTAATTCCAACATTTAATTATCGAATCCGGGATTGTAAGACTTAGATATGAAAGCACATGAAATGCAGGATTAGAGCCCATTCTAGCCTATGCTAACAACATAACACTAGAAAGAACTAATCACTAAGGATTATCACTTGTCATTGGATTATGGGACCTTAATTCTTATTGGGTTCTAAAACACAAATTTTCTAAATTACCAACATACAATGTTCATGTGGTTTTATTTATGTAGCTTATTAGGCCTTGAGACTTTAGTGGTTCTAATCCAATAGTGTTGCATACAAAAATTAATTAAACATGTTGTGGAAAAGTAAATTGGAAAAAAGTAAATGCCAAAAACTATAATAAAAGGTGTGCGAGGCAAATAAATGAAACAAGGAAATAAACTACAAGAAATGCATTAATAAAATATCAAAAACAAATGCTAAGAAGGCTTAGAGATATATTGCAGATTCTTATTTATTGTAGGAATCTTTTACCAAGTAGTTGCAAAGCCCCAATCAATTAAAGAATCTTGAACTGCAAATTACATATTTTTAATACCCTTTTCTAGTACAAAACCTAGTACCAAATTAAGTATAGAAAGTCTAGAAATTCTGAATATTAGTACCGAATTAAGTATGGAAATCTTGTAAATTGAAACTATGAATATTAGTACTGAATTAAGTATAAGAATTCTATAGATTAAAATTATATGTATGAAAACATATTAAGAAACCAATTCAAGTTTTTGTAGCTATTAAGCTTGAGAAGATTAAGTCTAATCTAGTCATAATACCTTTTACTTAGCATATACAAAGGTAGAACAATAGATATAAGAATGTGTGAAATACAAATCTACTGAAAAAGATGAAAATATTGTCAAATAAAATAATAATAATGAAAAAAAAAAACTAAAAAAAAACTACAACTAAATATTAACCTACACTACAAATAAAAACCACGTAATTACCTGAGTCGAGGGGCCCTTGCTGACTTGGAAATGTTCCCAGCAACTAATTCAAACTAGTACAATGCTCAAATTTCAATAATTAAATCTTCATTGCCAAAAAAATTCAACTTTTGTTTACACGTGAAACTTAAAATTTGATTACAAAAACCAACTCAAAAAAATGATCCCATAATTCCTCTCTCTGTCCTCTCTTTCTCACTGCACAAATCTATTCTTTATATTACAATGGAGAGGAAGCAATGGTCCAAAGGATGATATCAAATTCCATAAAAATATAACTCTAGTACTATAATTAAAACAACAAATAATATTTAAAACTTGCCTTGTTATGATTTTGCAGTGCATTAAATTATTTTGCACTTGGAATTAGGTTGAATTTTGTCCAAGTTTAGATGTAACTGTAAATCTAGATGTAACTACCTGTAGTGGAATTTAGGTTTGACTGTAACTTTGAATAACATATTGAGCTTCACATGTGCGCTAGGTGTGAACAAAAATCCATCCATAAACATGTAGTTGCAACCCATGTCCTCTCAAGAAGTGCCAATGTGTTAACCTTTACTTAGTATTGAAACTTATATAAGTATTGAATTGTTAAATTCCAGTATTAGAACTTGTTGTTTGGGCACATAAATATATTAGTAAACCGTCATTGGAAAACCATGTTAAAAACTCATTTAATCATTAAAAGTACAAGAAATCATTAATAATTAACCACAAGGTAAAATAAATGCATTTAGTGAAAAATGGTAATATAATAGTTGGAATATATTATAAATGTACGAATATGGATTGTAAATGAAAGGTTTGGATAACCAATATGATAACATTTCTAGGGTCCAACATCTCCCCATGCCTATATTTTTCATGCCCTCATGCAAACAAAATATGGACTAGGAAGGAATGATGGATGATATAAGGTGATAATGAAGATAATGGCTAAATAAATATGGACTTCGAAACTTGTAAGACCATTACTTATTTTGTGGTTCTTTTATCAAATAAGAAATAATGACTTCATCCTCTTATTGAGAGCATTCTGATGACGATTTTGTGAATTCTTTATGATGTAGAAGGAGAAGAAACTATTGATATTCATGTACCAAAATCATTCTTATGGTGTTACTAGAATATGCATTAATGGATTTGGAAATGATGGTTTAATGGTGGTTTATGGAAGGTGGTTAATGATCAATATTCCTTAAATTTGAATGAGCTAAAGAGAATTTAAACATGTTTTACCTCAAGTATACCTTTTGAATCTTGATTTGTACCACATGATGCAATGGAAGTTGTATGAAGCTGGAGATGAGGCAAAGTAAGGTTGAGAGTCCTGAATGATCTAGAAGAGCTGGAGTTGATGAGTGCCAATATGATTTATTGAAGGAAGCTGAAGGAAATGAACTCAAGATGTTGAAAAGGTCCCAACAACCACTCCCCCATGCCTGAGGTTTTGCTTGTCATCATGCAAACAAGGTGAGGTACTAAAGAAGTGAGGAGGCTCACTGAGATGGCTGTAGTACAAAAAGGGACTTGAAAAAAAATTTGGAACTAATGAGATGAATACTGAACAAAAATAAGTCATCTAAAATTTATTAAAATGATGATAAACTAACACCAAGCATAAAAGATATTTCAAATCACTCATTTCATATGATTTCATCAATCTTTAATAATTTTATGCTCAAGAAAAAGAAACCTTGTATAAATTTAAGGGAATCTCCTTCTTTGTAGGTAGGAGGCTTTTTATGATAAAAACAAATGATGAACAAATGAAAAATTAGTTATTACTAAGAAAATCCCAAAGTCTTATAGTTATCCAAGTATTACATATAAGCTTTGTAGTTGAGTTTTATTGATTCTTTGTGATCATAGGTCCCACTTCTAAGGTAATGAAATCTTATATAGAGTATGAAAAACCAATGATAGAGGACTCAAGGTTACCTTAAGGTCATTATTTGGTTGAAAATTTACAGAGTTCATTTTTCCCTTGACTTCATCCACACATGCTTCCTTTTGAATGTAACAATATAGAGTAACCATCATATGTGTAGACAAAATCCCTGGTTTGGTTGAAACTTATTTAGGTAGAATGTGTTATCTCCCTATACGACTAGTGTAACCCCTTATTGTTATTAGTGAAAACCCCTTATTATATTGTTGTGCCCATGTAGTCCCCATATTGTTATTATTGTGCCCATAGAAGCCCACTATTGTTATTATTGTGCCCTTACATTATTATTATTATGTCGGCTCTGATTACATTATGACCCCTTAGACTCCTATATATAGAAAGGAGGTCTTTTCATTTGTATCATCCAAGAATTGTTCATTTGTGTAATGTAAAGGAGGTTCCCCCTCGAAGAGATTGATTTATAAGGCGTTGATATATCTTTTCTATCTTTTTGTGAGCTAGTTTCATAACATTTGGTATCAGAGCTTTGGATTCTAGGGTTTCACTACTCCAAAGCATGCCATCATGGAATGTTCTCTATAACGTTTTCTCTATGATGTTTCAGAAGCTAAGGGAAAAACCCATTTGAGCTGAAATACTTCTGCACCTCGGGTCCAAATTTCATATCTTGTCTCGCTATAGTTTCAGAGATTTGATCTAAGGAAGTTATGGTTCTTGCAAGCTCCAAAATTCCATCTCAAATAGGCCATCGTGGAATTTTCGCTATAATTTGTTTTCTATGAAGTTGTAGATTCCGAAATTAAAACCCATTTGAGTCGAAAATGTGGTGAAGCTTGGGCCTGAAATTCAGATCTTTTGTCGCTATACCGTCGGAGATACAATCCAAGACATTTAGGGTTTTTGTAGGCTCCTGAATTACATCCCAAACAAGTGACCTTGGGAAAATTGTCATAACTCTCTCTCGGAGCATCTGATTCAAATTTCATAAAGAGTCACAAAATTAATATAGATTGTAGTTTTTTGGGTAGAAGTTTTAGAAACTAAGGTCAAAACAGTGACATGTGACACATCATAGAAATTCACTCTACTAAACTAGTCTATAATTAGGTCATCGCTGGATATTGGGCATAACTCTACCTTCGGGAATCCAATTGTGATCAAACTTGCGGGGATAGAAAGAGGAACCTAAAAGATATCACAGGCAGATATTTTAGAACTTAAAGTTCCAAAATTATGGAGTTACAGTGTTTCAATATCAAGCTCCTAAAATCAAGAAAAGGTGATATGAGGAATTTTGATGGAAAGGATCCAGTAAATTGGATACTACAAATGGAGCAATATTTTGATCTACATGAGCTGAAACTGTTACAAAAGGTACGTATTGCATCTTTATATTTAGAATTGAATCAATTTTTATGGTATGCAGGGCTTTGTTCTCGTAAACCACTTGTCACGTGGTCAATTTTCACAGAGGAAATGATAGCGCATTATGATGATACAAAGAGAAACACCTTCTTTAGCCAATTGATCAATCTCAAACAAAAAGGTTCAATGGTAGATGTTGGCTTGATGGGCCCTGAACCAAGTTCAGTGTTAGTTAGCCAAGCTAATCCCTACACTACTAGCCCTTTCAGCATTAGGTCGCAGGGCGCAGACCAAAGTATCACCCGAAGCAGTATGGGGGGATGCAGGAACCAAGTTTTCACACCCTGCGATGGTCATGATGTTGGTATATACTTCCTGATCCTACCTTCATGCAGATCAATAAGCCTTTAGGGCTTCTCGATGTTCCTTCTCTTCCGTCCTTCAGTACCTTCGCGAAGGTACTTGACTGATCTTTGTGCAGCCCTAATCCTAGGTTCAGGCACTTAGTGCCTCTATGGTTGAGTTACTATATAAGTTCCCAAGTTACTTAAGGGTTACCTAATCTACCATGCATTTACAATTACCTTGGCATAATCCTTTATTCTTGCTTGTGTTCAATTAAAAGATATAATCAGATACATTTGTGCATCAAATAAGCATTATAATGTAAACCCAGATCATAACATAATATAGTAAGATGCATTAAATAGAGGCAAAATACACTTTTATTGCAGAATAATTCTCTTTATTGATATCTCAAGTTCAGCACAGACTCTACCCACCCTACGCACACAGTTGTAGGGGTCTGCGCACTCAATTGAAAACTTCCACCCTAGGCCTCTGTGCACTCAGCTGCAGAGCCTCTACGTACAGTAAGACTCGAGAACACTTAAAACTTCTTACCCCAAAATCCATATTACCATTACTACTCCCCCCATATACTCTTCTAAGACTCCCTTTTTATACAATTCCATGGTTCGCGGACCATGGGTAGATCTTTACAGCCGACATGAGACTTCACAAAACAAGGGTAGACAACCCTTTGACCTCTTCCTGCTCCGCGACCACAAAATGCAGAGACTTTACATTTTTATTACAAAATTTGGGCCTTCTGCCTCAAAGCATGGGCTTTTAGCCCCAAAACTAGCTCTTGGGGGAACTTGTTCCCATCAACAGAACACATTGAGGACTTACAAAAATTGAATATAAAGGCAAATGATATTCCAGAGAAGCAAAGGATTGATGGCTTCATAGGGACTTTAAAGGATAACATTCAACATGAGGTTCATCTTTGGGAACTTGATTCATTGGAGAAGGCATACAGGTTGGCAAGAAAAGTGGAAAGCAAAATTATGGCAAAAAGGAAGTCTACCACTCACAACTATAAATATGGAAGTGTTGTTTCTCCTAGCCTTCCACAACCTACAAGGTTAACACCACAATAATTGGAATAAAAAGAGCGAAAGGGCTTTGTTACAATTATGATAGAAAATACATTAAAGGTCATAAGTGTGCTGAGAAGAAATTATTTTACATAGATTGTGAAGAAAAGGAAGAAAAGGATCAAGAAACATCAAAAGAAGAGGATATACACTGGGAACCAACCCTATAGAAAGAAGAAATGAATTCGATCATATCTTGTACTACATTGGCAGGAATTATCACTCCTCAAACTCTCAAGATAGAAGGACATATCAAGAAGAAGAAGGTTCAGGCACTAAAATATCAAGAAGAAAAGGATCAAGAAACATCAAAAGAAGAGGATATACAACAGGAACCAACCCCAGAGAAAGAAGAAATGAATCCGACCATATCTTGTAATGCATTGGTAGGAATTACCACTCCTCAAACTCTTAAGATAGATGGGCATATCAAGAAGAAAAAGGTAATAGTGTTGATTGACTCGGCAATACCCATAATTGTATTCATTGTAAGATAGCCAAGGAATTGAATTTCTTCCTATATCGAGCACCAGAGTGTCAAGTGATGGTTGAAAGTGGAGGAACCATAAATTGCTCTAGAAAGTGCCATAATATCAAGATATTCATGGGAGAATATGTATTTAATAGCCAAATGCTTTCCATTCCAATGGGTGGTTTTGATGTTGTACTGGGAGTCCAATGGATACAATCCTTGGGTACAATAGATTTTAATTTTCAAGAACATTTCATGAAATTTTCTTTGGAAGGAAAGCAAGTTGAATTAAGGGGTATCACAGGGAAACCAAGAAATATAATCAGCTCTAACGGAATGAAAAAGCTTCTAAAGAAAGGAAAACAAGTCGTAATTTCACAATTATGTTCACTAGAGGCTCCCACATCGAAATCATCTATTTCTCTAGATCTCCAAAAAGTCTTGGACAGTCATTCCAAGGCATTTGAGACTCTCAAACACCTCCCACCTATTCGTGATCATGATCATTCTATTCATTTGATTCCGAGAAGTGTCCCTCCAAACATCAAGCCTTACAGATATCCCTATACCCAAAAGAGTGAAATTGAATGTATGGTTGCAAAAATGCTAGAGGCTGGTATAATTCAACCTAGTCAAAGTTCTTTCTCTGCTCCAGTAGTATTAGTGCACAAGAAGGATGGATCATGGTGCATGTGTCTGGATTATAGAGAGCTCAACAAGCTCACTATTAAATATAAATTTCTGATTCCTCTCATTGATGAATTATTGGATGAATTGCATGGAGAAATTTACTTCAGTAAGTTGGACCTTCATGCAGGATATCATCAAATCAGAATTAAGACTGAAGACATTCCGAAAAAAACATTTAGAACTCATGAGGGTCATTATGAATTTTTGGTCATGACTTTTGGCCTTACCAATGCACCTTCTACATTCCAAGGTTTGATGAATTCCATTTTCAAACCCTTCCTTAGAAAATTTGTGTTAGTATTTTTTGATGATATACTACTCTATAAGAAGTCTTGGAAGGCTCATGTTCAACATGTTGATAGAGTGCTTAGACTATTGAACGAGAAATAATTAAATGCAAAAACCTCCAAATGTTTCTTGGAGTACAAGAGGTGGAATACTTGGGTTATATTGTATCTCATGAAGGTAATAAGGTAGACCCTCAATAACAACAAGTTCTCCAACTCTTAAAGGATAACCTCACTTTGGCACAAAATTGAATGAAACAACAGGCAGATCAACATCGCAATGAAAGAAGTTTTGATATAGACGACTGGGTATTTTTACAAATAAAACCATACAAACAAATATCCCTCAAGCAAGCTAATAAGGATAATAAATTCACCAAAGTACTATGGTCCTTACAAGGCACTACAAAAGATTAGTACTATGACATACAAATTGGAGCTTCCTGCATCTTCCTGAGTGCCCCCAGTTTTCCATGTTTCATGCTTAAAGAAGTTTATAAGTGACAAGCTCCCAGTTCAAACAATATTTCTGGAACTTGACGAGGAAGGAAAAAATCATATTGGAACTTGAAGCAGTTACGGAAATAAGAGAATGATAGCTATGAAATTGATCAATTTCAGAGTATCTCATCAAGTGGAAGAACTTACTCACTGAATATTCCACATGGGAGGACGAGAATTTTATACAAAAGCATATAAAACTACTCAAGCATTGAGGACAACACTTTTCGGAGGAGAGGGGAATGTTAGGTCCCTATACTACTAGCGTAACCCCTTACTGTTATTAGTGAAACCCCCTTATTATATTGTTGTTCCCATGTAGTCCCCATATTGTTATTATTGTGCCCCATAGAAGCCCACTGTTGTTATTGTTGTTCCCTTACATTATTATTGTTATGTCGGCTCTGATTACATTATGACCCCTTAGACTCCTATATATAGAAAGGAGGTCTTGTCATTTGTATCATCCAAGAATCATTCATTTGTGTAATGTAAAGGAGGTTTCCCACTCGAAGAGGCTAATTTATAAGGCATTGATCTATCTTTTTGTGAACTGGTTTCACAATAGAATGCCCCATTTCCCGCAAGTGTCCATAGCCCCGATGGGTTTTCATCATAGGTCAGCACCCGCTTCCAGTAGGCGTCGATAGCCTCTATAGGCTAACCTCTTAAACCTATTTTACACTAAAGGATCTAGTCCCATGTTTCCTACCATTTTAGTTTTATATTATGGATATCATTTTTGTAATTGGTTTATGGGGGAGCGGCTTAAGAAAGCCCCTTAAAGGCATAGGATGATACCTTTCAGAGTGAATTTGATTACCTACATAATATACTAGACACATAAGGTACTTCTAGGTACTCAAAGGACATAACATGAATGAGCCACTTTAATGTGAGATGAATGAGGCTACCAAAGAATAACCAAAAGACACCTAAAGTTCTACTAATCATAGTTTTCATGTATGATTTCACTTTTAAAGTAGTGTTCCACTATGAACAGAGACTTCATCAATTCTTCTGCAAGTCTTAATAAAGGTTTTCGAATATCATGCTTTGGTGTTATGATTATAGTATTCAATTTTCTTTTTCATCGGTATCATTGTATGGACCTCTTAACTTTGTTATAATCCCCTTAGTATGTTTTGGTAACTATATTTTGAGAAATTGTTTCATATTGATAATCATAAATCTATATGTATAAAAAAATTGAAATTCTAGAACAGAAAAGGTATATCAACTATGAATAGTTTGGAATTATCATTCAATTCAACTGATATGGAAAGAAAATATGTCATCAAATACTCCCCTAAGTGTTTCATTCCATTGATGAAGATGTATTTTGCTCTTTTGAAAACATTCTTCCAATATTTAAGTGTCCCCAAATAAGCAAGATCCTTGAATCCTACTTTGTCTTGAAAAATAGAAAATTGGTACCAAAATTTTGGTTACTAGTTAGATGAATTATGGTACCAGACAGTTGATATGTAATATGGACATCAAGGAGATTACCTTCACATAAAATTCCAGAAAAAGTTATCATAACTTACTTTGAAAATAAAAACTAGAAACAAGTCTAACTATAAAAAAGAAATAATAAGTGGGAAAGAAAATAATAGTTGAACCATGTTGCTATTTGAAATAAGACTGAGTAGCAATATTGATTAAAAAAATATGTAGTTGAAAGCGACCCCAACAAAAATATGCAATAGGAACTTAGATCTCCCATTTTCAATTAATTACTTTTTAGTTGTTAACATCCCCACTTATACAAATCAAATGAGAAAGATGTCGCACTATATTTTTAGAACTAAACTAACTATTTTATGAAACATTTATTTATTTACTTTCCTATTCTACCTAAGAAAAATAAAGTCATCCCCTCAAGTATAGGAGCATTTCCAATGTAATGATGTGCATAATAGGTGTGAAGATGCATTCATACTCAAGTTTAAAATCTTATCATCAATGCATACTTGAGTATAAAGTACCAACAATTTTAGTGATGATGTCAAGAACTAAGGAAGAATGAAGGAGTGGTATGGCCGTGTAGTTGCTTGAAACCAATTTTCAATAAAATCAAAATTCTCTTGGTTTACCTCTTTATTTGGCTCATTTGGCATATCCTCCTTTACCATGCCATGCAGATATTCTAGCATTAGATGATTATCCTCTTGTGTGATTAGAGGATATGTAGATATGCATGTCAAAAATTCTTCAATCTCAGGTTCTAATGCTTTCTCTCCATTGAATGAAGTCCATGATTCTTCAGTTTCCTCAACAAGCTTGCAAGAGTAAATATCTTTGTGTGGATGTGATTCATGGATTTTTTGTTCTTCTATCGTTTCTAGGAAGGCAGATAATTTCTTGGATGCTATCAAGAGTTGTTCTTCCTTAGAAGAATATACCCCAACCACTACTAGGATTTGAGAGATATCTTTCAAACTCTTGATCATCCTTGAATATTGCTTTGCTAGTTGCTAATCCATGTCATGCACATGGATTAGTGTATGGAGTTATTAAATTACCAAAAACATTAAAAATCCTAAATAAATAAAAAGGAAACACACTAAAAACAAATAAAAGAAAACCAATCATGTACTCGAAGTGCCGCCATGCTACTAAGACCCTATTGTCACCAAGTTATTTTTTCACACAAGTTAAGCTTCTCTTAGTTTCATGAATTAATATAAAGAAATGGATTCAAAAGGTTGTGTCAAACTTTTTTCTCATAAAGAATTTGTAAAAATAAAAGAGTTACACGATAAAGGTTATTCAAGTGCATAAGGTGAAGCTAGGAATTAATGGGAACATAAAGATGATAGATGTAATGCTCAAGGTAATTAGCTAACAGACCAATAAAATATCATATTTGACCTAATTAATGGTGATATATATAACAAAAATTCCATTAGAATGGGTGAGGGTACGAAAAGGATTAAAATGGCATAGTATATTGAGATGAGGGGTACATCTGAATGGTGAAAGAAGACAATTTTTGAGATGCAATCATAAAAAAGGGATGCAAAGAACTTATATATGTAAAAAAAAAAACACATGACTCTATTGATGATATGATTAAGGGTAGGAATTATTCAAATAGATCATTTTGTGGGTGTTAAGGATAAGTTCCCCTTATAGTATTGCAAGTAAATACACCCCCTTTCATAGACATTGTTTAACAATGTATGACCTTGGCATAATGATACAAAATTTCCTTACCCAATATATTATGACCTCAGTCATACTCAAAGAATATATATTCTTTGTAAAATATATGATGGTGGATCTTATGTTCATATTGAGCCTTAGAATGCCTCTTTGTCACTTCAATGATTCATAAGGAAATGTATTGATCTTCATTCGTGCATTTCAAGG
This sequence comes from Pinus taeda, assembly GCA_000404065.3. Taxonomy (NCBI): domain Eukaryota; kingdom Viridiplantae; phylum Streptophyta; class Pinopsida; order Pinales; family Pinaceae; genus Pinus; species Pinus taeda. The sequence continues at coordinate 128,456 of APFE031229212.1, read as the reverse complement.
TAACAAGCCTCTGTTCTAACATGCTGGTATCAAGGAGGAGTTCAATACCCAAATTAAGGGAGTGGATTTAACATTCCATGATTAAAAAAACCTCTTTGTCATGGATGGGATGAAAATGAGTGAATCTTATGGAAACTTTTGCAGATGTATGATAGAATCATATGGTCGAGAAGAAATGTGTTGTCAGTTGGTCTTGTTCTTATTCACTACCCACTTGAGAATTGTTTTAAGTATTTTATTAGCACCTTAAACTTGACCATTACCATGTGGATAATAGGATGATGAATATTGGTTCTCAAAACCCAAAAGTGCATATATCTCATGCTATGTTTCATCTTCAAAATGGAAACCATGGTCATAAACCAATTATTTCATGAAATCAAACTAATTTATTATGTGGTTGAAAAAAAAATGTGCTGTAGTAGCTCTAGTATTGTTGAATGTTTGGATGGATTTAGTGTATTACATGAAATAATCAACCACAAGTTTGATTGACATTAGTGATTTCTTTGATTCTTGTTCCAGATAAATTTGTATCGAGTCTAAATTATTACCTTAAGTAATTTAGGAATGGAAAGTATCATGAATAACTATTTCATATGTTGAATTGAACATGACTCCATGTATACTGTAAATTGAATGAGTAACCAAATATCCCCATTATCCTCATGCATATAATTTGACAACTATTATTTCTCTTGGTATGGTATGACTTTTTGGGTTGCTTTGAGCATGGGTTTTATATATGTTATAACTCTATAGGGCTCCAAAGATTTGGTTTCTAAATGAGCCTTTTCTTTCGCTATCAATAAGGGACCCATGTTGATTTCGAGAGTTATCATGGCAATGATTCAAGAGTGGTCAGATGCTTTGCATGTTTTACGAAAAATAAAGCTAGCGAGTTTCCTAGAATCAATTCCTTCTTGACCTATTTTTATTGCCTTGTTCTTTTATTTCTCTTCATCCATGTTCCTTCGTGTTTATTTTATATTTTTTCTTCCTACTTGTGATTTCTATGTTCATTAATCATTTTTGTTTGTATGTTTCTTAGTTTGGAATTGTTGATCATTAATCCACCTTCCATGTCAATAACTACTTGGGATTCATACTTATATTTCAATAGAATTGTTATTTTTACATGTGCACATATGTTTTTTTAAGGGTGGTTCATAGACACTCGGTGACTGTTACATCCACGAGAAAGTCTAGGCAGATCAACCCAAAGGGATCTACCCATCGGCCAAACAAGTAGGGCCTAACCCCAAGGGTGTTGAGGAGATTTGACCCCATGACCTCCCAACAAGTGAGGTACTTAGAAATGAGAACTCGACCAATTGAGCTAACCCTTGGGGATTTTTTTAAGGGTGGTTCATGGAGATTGAGTGGCTACTACATCCATGGGAGAACCTAAGTAGATCAACCCAAAGGGATCTAATCGTCGGTCAAACTAGCATGGCCTAATCGCAAGGGCATCAACGAGATTTGACCCTATGACCTCCCGATAAGCGAGTTACTTAACAACATGAAGTCTACCAACTGAGCTATCCCTTGGGGCTACATGTGCACATATGTTGTTTTTTAGTCCTATAATAAACGTTTGATCTTAATTTTATACATTATAATAAATTCACACTATATAATGACTTCTCTTAACCGAATGACATATTGATTTATTGAATATTATATGTACTAAATTATGTTTCTAAGTTATGGGAAAAGGGATCAATTATCAGTTGGATATACATATATTTCCTTAAAAAAATTCACCCTTCCCACATTTATAAAAAATAACCCCTTTCATAATTATGATACCATGTTAATGCTACCTCACCAATGTTGAAATTTTGATAGATGATATAATTTCTTATCATGGTAATTAATTGTGACTAGTATATGTTATTTCATTATTTTTCACTTGTTTATATATGCCATCAAACAATTACACAATGCCAAAACATAGAGAACATAATCCACAACAGATAAGAGACATCAGAAATTAGGCCCCAACCCAGGGAAAAACCCCACAAGGGGGAAACCAAAAAATCCTTCTCTTATAGAATTAGATCAAAATGAGATATCCAAGACCAAGAACAAGACCATAACTACCACCAAAAATCTAAGTCCAACCCTCCTCCATTTCACCTCCAATGTCAAAAGTCAACATAGGTCAAATTGGTCAGCGTCCTGAAATTTCGACCCCTAAAATTTTGGGCCTTCCTGAAATCTTGCTCTTGAAATTTTGAGTCTAAAACTAGATTAGAGTTTTGGCCTTTCCTCATAGAAATTATTCTACAAGTGCAAGCTCTTCCTTCCCTTCTCCTTCACCATTTTTATCCATAAGTTAGGTGCAGAAGATATGTATGATAATGACGATTGAATGTGACCCTCCAAAATGGTTGAATTGTCCTCTATATATATCTATCTAGGAGGTCAAATGGTGTCTCTTGGAGACCCATGTCGACTTCTTCACAAAGAGGGCTGACTTGACAATTTTGAAGGAATTTAACCCAATATAAATTATTTTTTGCTTTTGAGAAGTCCAAATGGGAGCTGAATCAAATACATTTCTTTTGACTCATAATAAATTTTCTTTTGAATCATAATAAATTTTCTTTTGACTCTTTTAACTTTATAAGAATGAAGAACATGCTTTGAAAAATAAATGAAATATTATAATAAATTAATATAATAAATACATCAATATTACATTATGAAGATCAACACTAGTTACATTTTCAATGGTTCCTCTTAACTAGGGATGTATTGATAATGTCTTGATAGGATAATCTCAAGTTGAAATATTGATATAAGAAAGGATCCAGATTAATGAGCATGAATGATGATTTTCATTATCATAACCAACATTGTCAAAATACCAAGGCCTTGAAAACTAAGTTCTATCTCTCTACAAGGTTATAGCACAATGCACATTGTTGGGAGGCCTGGACATCGCCACCTCTCAAGCGCATACCCCACCTATGTCTTCCCAGAGTACGTCTTCACAGATCGTTTCCTTCTGATCCCAAGGAAACGTTTTTTCCTCTGGACCATTCTTACCAAGTGTAAGTATCCAACTCAGGATGTTAATCATAGTAACATGACTCAAGAATGTATGTCCCTAATGCTTATCCAATCCACCATTCTCCAAGCTAGTTCCTTTGCTAGGCTTATGGTTGTTAGTCATGGACATAGTACATGACACATGGAGAATAAGGTTCTAATTTATTCTCCCTCTCAAACTGGGAGGAGCAAAAACATATGCCTAACCTTATCACATAATACTCAACCTTTCCCTCAGGAAATAACATTATCAATACATTGGTTATCTATTTGTTTGTGGGGATCTATTGTAACTTCTTGGCTCCTATCCTGCATCATGTCATTCCCTTGTAATCTTCATTAATATCACCATCATAAACAAATACATGTTATTATGTGGTTTATAAAATATCTTATGGAGCGAAAAAATATTCATAATTGATTGTAAAAGTCTTTGTATCATATTTATTCATATATAATTATGCTTCATGCTCTTCCAAGAAATCATATCAACTCCTAATCATCAGTAGTATCTCTATTGACATCAATATTGTTAAACCAATCAATGTGTTTCTAAATTGAACAAATTAGAGCTTCCTATTTTCCAACTAAGGTAGGTGAACTTCTTTCCTTTTATGTTGACATCTAATTGACTTCTTTGATGCATACTTCAAACTTATCTCTCCTTCTTAATATTCATGCCTTGCCATGTTCTTCCAATTCTTCCACCTCCTAGTCAAGCTTAGATAGATCTTGTCTTGACTTGCAACATTTATTAGAAGACTATGAAAGAACAAAATTACAAAGTATAAATATAATAACAATAGTTGTAATCAAGGAGATGTAGAATACTTATATTTTGATGAAGGTAAGCTCCCTCTTAATCTTGGATTTGTTCATCAATCTTGTTCCCATGACATTCTTGTCATTCTTAAGAGATAGGCTTTCTTTTTACAACAAAAATGATTGGTTAGGGTTTTTTTTTCCTAGGGTTTTCTACTCAAACCTTTGCTAGGGTTTAAAATCCATAGATTCTCAAAAGTCTTCAAGATTTACCATTTTAGGATTAAAAATTCTACAAGTATACTAGGGAGTTAGTTGCAAAACCCTAGATATGCTATAATCAATCTATCTATGACATAGAGATCATTTCATTTATTGATCACAGAAAACCTAGTCTTTTTATGCAAGAAAATAATTTGTATGCTCATATATAAACAATGTCTAATATATCTATAAAAACATTTTATCTAACACATCTTTATCTTTCAGGAAAACATAGGATTGTTAGCTTATTCATGACCTAAAATACTTAAAATTATGTGTACTAAAGTTAGCATAGGTAATTAGTTGCAAAGATTATACATACATTTTTAAACATTACGTGTCCATCCATGCAGAGGTCTGACCCTTTGACCTTCTCTTTAGTTGAAAACTGTCTTTTTCTTCCAATAAAGATACTTCAGATCTTCCAAACTTCAATGAATCGGATAGGTCAACTTTGTTGATGTAATTCTTCTTTCTTTTTTGTATAAGAGGGTAATCTTGGTAGCATGATTGCTTCATGTATTGGTGTCATGTAATAATTCTTCCATAGAGCTCCCAAAGTCTTAGTCTTCAAAATAGGATACGAACCAAGGAAATTTATTTAGGCTACTTGTAATGTCCTTTGTCGTGGTTCCTAGATATATCTTAGATCACAAAATATAGAGATCTTATGAAGGGAAGGTTCAATCTCTACATACACTTATAATCCTTCAAATCATTCCTTTTAGACTTCAGGTCAGCCTTATTGATGGAATATCATATTTATTATATATCTCTATGTCATGCTTACTTTATAGGCTTGTGCTACAGAGATGATCCATATAGTTTCTATTCCTTCCATTATGTACTTTGATGTATTACTGAGGATGTAGTCTATAAGCACAAACTTTCATCCCTCTAACCACAAACTTTGGTTCTATAACACACTTATCAACTAATTCAGATCTGAATTTCACAAGTAATGTGTCATAGGGTTCAAACCTTTCTCCATGATTCAAAACAAAAAAATAGTATGTCACTTTGATTTACTTGAATTCATATGTAATATTATTAGTGAAAACATAGTGCCTTCGTCTTTGATACTTTCCACATAGATAATTTGAGTTTTAAGGATGGTTGAGAGCTCTTGTCACATGAGTAAATTCAGATACCATCAAGTCAAAAGAATTATTTTCAAGAAGATATATCACACTTCCTTACTTTGTCACCAAAATTTGTTATGTCACAAAGATCAACTACAAGGCATCAACCTTTTATTAACAGGTAACTGGAAGATGACAACTTGGATTTCAGAGATATGGTATAATATGATGCCATAGGTTCAAGCAATTGTCTTTGTCTTTGTAAACACATCGTTGTTCTTGGTATAACACTATAGGAAATTTAGATTCCTTGGATCTTAAAATATATGTTGCTTCAGATGCCTCAGAGAAATGCCATAGGTATTGATCCATATTGTAGAAGTATATTTCTAAGGTACTATACATTAGAGTCCTCACATTTCTTCCAAATGTTTTCATGTTCTTGTTCTATCACAAGTCATAACTGTTCCTTTGCCTCATTTCATTACATTTTTCATAGGTACATCATAGGAGGGTCTATCACAGATTTAAGTCATAAAGAGATAGTCACACGTTTACATCACAAAGAGACTATATGAATCACACATAGATACTATGATAGGTCCACATCTTAGAGAGATCCTATAGCTTGCATTTCAAAGATAGATACATCACATAAAACTTTGTATCACAAAGAGAGATATGTCTCCATAGAAAAAAATTGTCATAGCCATAAAGACTTGCATTACATATCCATAGGAGCTCGGGTTATCATAATAGAACTTTATCACATATATATGATTAGAACTTGCTCAATGTATAGGAACATAGCTCAATGTCTCCCTACAACCCACATTTTGATTCAGATCTAATGGCATATAATTATTGCTTTCTTCCCTCAAATCAATGCAACAGACTTTCACCAGAGAGTTTGGATAAGTACTTCATACTTCGGTCAAGATCAAACTTATTACATTACTATTATAGGTGTCTCAAGATGAAGTAAGCTTCAATAAGAGAGAGAGAGCTATATTTCTTCTTTGGTCTTCCTTAGCTTTAATACCATGTTGAAATTACGATAGATGATAGAATTTTCTTATCATTGTAATTACTTGTGAATATTATGTGTTGTTTTCCTAGTTTTTACTTGCTTATATGTGTGATCAAGCAATTTTATATTGCACAAGACACAAAAGACACCAGAAATTAGGCTCCAAACCAGGGAAAAACCCCACAAGGGGAACACCCAAAAATCCTTCTCTAATGGAATTAGATCAAAATGAGATATCCAAGACCAAGAGTAAGACCATAACCATAAATTCCACCAAAAATCCAATTCCAAACCTCCTCCAACTGACCTCCAAATTCAAAATTCAACATAGGTCAAACTACATTCGTGAAATCTCACTCCTGAAATTTTGGGTTTGAAATTCTTCTTTAAGTGAAAGCTCTTGTTTCCCTTTTTCTCCATCCTTTTTCTTCATTATTTAGTTGCAGAAGATATGTATGATAGTGATTATCCAAAATTGTTGAATTGTCCTCTATACATATCTATCTCGGAGGTCAAATGGGTGGCTATGGGAGGCCGAGACGAACTTGTTCCCAAGGAGGGAAGACTTGAAAATTTTGGTGGACTTTGACTCAATATAAAATTACTTTTCCTTTTATTTATAAAAGTCCAAATGGGACTTGACTGAAATATATTTCTTTTGACTCATAATAAATTTTATTTTCTCTTTTGAATTTATAAGCATGAAGAACATGCTTTGACCAATAAATGAAATATAATAATAAATGAATATAATAAATACATCAATATTACGTTATGAATATCGATATTAGTTTCAATTCCAACAACTAACATTCATTTAAACCTATATCATAGCTTTTCTCTAAGTGATTCCTTGCACTTGTTCACAGGATGGTTTTAAAATATAGAGGTGATCATTTTCATTTGTGGGTCCATCCGATAATGGTATCACACCTTGGTTAATGTTGTCTTCTAATTTTATTCTTTAAGGTTCATCAAAAAGTGATTTTTTCTTATGTATATTGTGTTTACTATTATTGGTGTTCATCATCATTTTTTTCTTATATCATGATTTGGCATTGGGTTCTTGCTAACTTTTTCTGCATGCCAACTTCTTTTGTGAAAGAATGGTATTTCTTCTTTGAAAAGGTTTTCTCCCTAGCATTATTCAAGTCCAACCACAAAATACAAATACAAGGTCCTAGCTAACTGTGGTATACTTCCCCTTATTAAGACTAGAAATAGAAATTCATTGGAATGCCCCTAAATGTTGGATACTAAATAGTCATTTTGGTCTAAAATTTGTCCTCTATTATAATGTATATTTATGTTTAAATGATGGTGCTATCTAAACTTAGATTAACACTAAGGTACTTCTAATAAATTAAAAAAGCCATAAACATCATGTGACAATTTACACAACACATTTATATAATGGGAAAACGTTTTAAGAGAAATAATGATTAAACAACTTATTTCATAAAATTCCTTATAATCTTGGCTTAGCTCTTAAAACCTAGGATAAGCATCATTATACAAAACTTTGTTTCATTTCCATATCTTCTAAATATATTCTTATCAACATACAACTATTATATTATTTAATTTATATCTTCAAATTTGTATTTAGAGTTATGAATTCTGAATTTGTATTTGTACTATATTTTCCAATAATAAAGAAAATGGCTTTTGGAGCTTGTTTGAATCGATAACAAACCTCCCTAGTGGGACTTTATTGTCAATAGGTATCTTTTTCACTTGATTTATGGTCACCATTGGAGAAGTTAATTTATTCATCTTTCATTCTCATTAATTTTTCTCAGCATATGTAACCCTGCCTCTCTCCATCTATATATCAATGGATTTAAAAGTTCCTTAAGTTAGTCATAAAAAGTGGCATTGTATTGTTTACTTTTAATTCAGATTTTTTCAACCTATGTAATTGTTTCCTCCTCCCCGACTCTCTCTAAATATATTTGTGGGGGTGTGTATTTAAAAATTCCTTAATTTTATCCTAAAAAGTGACAATGTATTGGGGTTAATTGGTGCACATATGTACCAAATAAACTCAACCAACCAACATGTTGGATAAATTAAAAAAATTACAAATATGTTACTAATGAAAGACAACTTGTTAAGTAATTTCCTTAAAATATGGGAGATAGAATTTTGAAGAAACAAATGAAGAAAAACTTTGGGAGAATCCTTTCTAAACTCATCGATCCTTGAGTAAGTGGATCATAATGAATTAACATCCTTTATAATCTTCCACATAACAATAATCAAACATATGTATGCTACAAGCTTCACAAAATATCATTGAGCTAGGAGTTGAAGCTATTAAGAAGATATGAAAACCATTCAAATGCACATTATAACACGGGAAAGAAAACATGATGCTTACTATTGAGAATAGTGAGGAAGAAGATCACAAAAATAAGAACATTGTTATCTAATGTAAGATGTGAGCTCTCTTTTAGAGAGGGTTTTGTCCCCTTTGAGGCTTTCTTTGAACATAGAGATAACTTTGAAGAATGTCCCACCTTAGTGAACATAGAGATTATTAATTGCAACAATGATAAAATTAGTTGCAACAATGATAAAATAGAATAAACATATTGTAGCGAATAATTCTATCTTCTAATTGAATTCCTATCACCCACTAGAGACCTCAACTACATTTTTAAATTTTCTAAAACAATGCTATGCATTTAAAGGAAAATAATTTTGAAATAAATTAAATCATACAATTACATTAATAACTTCGTTTACCTCGTTACAATTGTAAAAAAAATAAAAAAAATTAAACTCTCCCAACATTAAATGTACATAAAGACATTACAACTACCTAATTTATTATGTTAATGAAGTACAATATACCGATACACATAACGATGACTATCAGTTACCTGATTTGACTTTGACTATCCTTTAATCACTAGCCGTTTGACTTTGACTAGCCATTTCTCATGACTTTATGCCTCATAGAGCTTTTAATGTTGATATGTTGCTGATAAAGATGTTTCCGGTGAAACTATGACAAAAACCAAGATAATAACACATGTTCATAATGTAACAATAATAACAAGCTGCAAACAGTCCTTGTGTTCCCAACAGCTCTCGAGATTACCGGGCAACAGGTAAAAGGAAGACCAATAGTCCATAAAACTGATACACAAGAAATATAATGATTTTCTTGTGGAGCCAATAACTTTCAAATATGTCACCATTTTGAAAGGAAAGTGATATGATACACATGCAAAGTTCCTTACTTATTTATAATTAAACGGAATTTTTTTAATGCATTGACATTGACACATAGGCGCTTCTTAACAATCTGCAAGTGTATGGAGTGCATCCACAACTTCTGTCACACCACACAACATCTCCTGGGGGGTCTACTAACAACTCAACACCTTCCAACGCCTTATGCTAAATGTTACCACATGGTTCAGAGTGTTCACATGCTATAAAGACTAATGTCTCCCACTTTATGTGCACCTTGAGCTATGATGTACCATAAACATTGATGATTTTGTCTTAGTAGCATTGTTTGAATAGACCATTATGTCCTTTGGCATATATGTAAGGTGAACTTGTTTGAAATATTTTAAATTAAAGTTTTTGTTTCATTTGGAAGGTAACACAATAGTATTGTGCTGGAAATATTTTAAATTAAAAGGTACATTACACCTTAAATCTCAAATGAAATTAAGATTTTTCATCTCCACTTTGAAGGTAATACACTAGTATTGTTATTCTTAAATCTCAAATGAAATTAAGATTTTTCATCTCCACTTTGAAGGTAATACACTAGTATTGTTATTGAAATATTTTAAATTAAAATGTATAACACACCTCAAATCTCAAATTATGTAAAGAGTTGAGAATGAATTAGGGATTTATGAGAGGAATTCACAATTTTATTAAAAAAAATTATTAGATTGTGTTATATTTTAAGTTGTTTGTTTATTTTAAAATAAAAAATAAATTATAATTGTGTATTAAAATATCAATGAATATAATATTATAATTGTGGTATGTTATTAGTAGTTTTATTAATAAATTTATGGAGATATGTTTTTATAGTCATTAAAGAATAGTTTTGATAACATATATTGAACTTTTTTATATTGGTTTTTTTAGATTCAAATGTTTTATAATAATTAATCATCATGCAACTAAAAATAATAATAAAGAAATATTATTAAGGAAAAATGTAAGCTAGAAAAAATACACAATACAATAAAAAATAAGCGGATTCTTGAAATTTTATCACTCATTTTGATTTGCGTGAAGGATTATTTACATATTTAATAGTACCTAATTGAGTACCTAGAAATAATGATGAATATGAATCATGGTTGTGGCATGTTATTGGTATTCTTTTCCACATAATCAATGGAAACATACTCACATGTGTATTAAAGAATTAGTGTAGGTAACGCACAATGGGCCTCTTCTATATAGCTCCCTAAGGTCAAGCATTAAATGCTTTATAATCCTCAATTACTATGTAACAAAGGTGATAATAAATAAATGCTATCAATTATAGAAAATGTAGGATGGAAACAATGCACAAAATATTAAAGAGAAAGAGGATTGTTGACATTGCTTTACAAATGTTTATTAGCATGAAAGATTGTTTACATGTAATATGTGAACTATATTTGAGTACCTGCAAATAAAAATGAATATAAATCAAATTATGATATTATTGTCATTGAATCAATTGAATCATGTTTCTATGAGCATAAAGCATAGTGTGAGTGATGTACAATGGTCCTCTTATGTTATGATCATAAGGGCAAGTTAAATAATATTTGATTACCATGCAACAAAAAGGTTAGTATATAAACACTATCAACTATGGGAAAAGCTAAGATGGAAACAAACACAAAAAATTCAAGAACAAGAGGATCTCATAACTGATTTTCTAATTTTCATTAGCATCAAATATTATTTACAAATACAATATTACATGATGTGATTGTTCTTTTCTTTTATCCTTAGCATCTACAACTCATAGCCTTGAGTGGATTCAAATTAATTTGAGGACAAAATGAAATACCATATAATATCAAAGGAAGGAACACAAGATATGAATGAAGAAATTTACATTGAAAATTGACTTCTATTAAGAACTAAGAGTGAAAACATTACATTATAAATAACAATAGATAGCCACTAGAATGGTTGTATCTTATCTTTAATAAGATTTATTACAACTACATTCATTAACAAAATTCCTTAGAACTAGAAAGACAAAAAATTGTTTTATTGTAATATGAAGAAAAAATACATTGCAAACAATCTTAGACCAAGTGTTGAGTTAATGAAATAAAGACCTACCTTATAAAGTTGATTTGGCACTTCATCCTCTGAAAGCCATATCATTCTCATACAAACTTTGATATGTTAATGAGTCACTTAAGTGGAAAGATCTAGATAAATTTACATTTTAAAATATATTTATGAGTTATTTTCTTCATTTTCTGCTCCAAAAAAATGTTAAAAATGGTATAAAAGTTTTGTTAGAAATTTAAGGTCTTAATACTATGAGAATAAAGATGACTCCAAACTAATTCCTAAATCATCAACCTCATATTACTAGTATTCCTCTTCTTAAATCAACTTTTTTAAATTACTTACCAACTTTTTCTTTATAAGTAAATGTTTATTTAAGCCACTCTGTTGGATCAGGTGCACAACAAATAAATAAATACACAGCAGAAAAATAAACAAGCACATAAGACACAGCTTTTAACGTGGTTCACCCAACCAATCTGGGCTACATCCACCAAACATAG
>APFE031229212.1:61974-112314 GCA_000404065.3 Pinus taeda | reverse complement strand
AACAAAACATCGTCCGCCAGAAATAACCGAATTCCGCTCAGAGCTCTAGCATCCATCTCATCCCATTCATCCTCCGTCATGGAAGGAGGCCTTTTGTTTTTCCCCAACAGTGCTTTCGCCACACCTTGTTGAACTAGCAGATCGTGCATCTTCACCTTCCAGATCTCAAAATTATTCTTGCCATTAAATTTCTCAATTTCAAAACGGGCACCTTGAGTTTTGGCCATCTTATATAAAAAAAACACAATAATCTCCAATATCAAACCAGCAATTTAAAACAAAATTGTCTATGCCTTTGTTTTTACATAACAAAAAACTGCCTATGCCTGTGTACTTCTGCTTGTTTTTTTTTTTTTTAAAACTGCCTTTGCATTTGTTTTTACAGCCACTGGCCAGCAATCAACCCAATGTGGGCTGATATACAAATTCACCATATGAAAGCAAGTCAAAAATAAAAAAAATTTGCAATGCGCCCCTTCAAGCAACGCGCACCATTCGATAATATAAATCCATGCTGAATTTTTAATAGGCAGGTTTTGTTTAAATAAATCCACGCTGTTTGTAAATCATTACTGTTTCCATGCTATACTCATACGTTCGCTGTTTAAAATATATATAACAACGCATTTTTCAAAAAGCCATACCCCATGATGTCTTTATAATACATCCACACCGTTTTCAATTCAGATCCACACTTTTTTCCAAACAACATATATCCATGTTGTGTTTAATCCACCATTTAACATTTTTCCATTACGTTAACATGGTATTTCTCACGTGTGTTTCAACCTTTTTCGTTTTAAAACATATATGTAAAATACAGCGCATATATCCCTTTGCTTTAACATATATATGTAAAACAACGCCGTGTTTAAAGCATATCCATGCTGAGTTTTAAAATAAAAATATATATCCGCTGGTCTTTGAATGGAGATACACACCAGCAAGTTTAAAACGGGCTCCACGCAGCAATCATGTGCAAGTTTTAAAATGAAAACAGTGAATCTAATGCGCACTCACACCAGGTATAACAAAAAACTAACCATTCATACCTCTGCACCACACTAACAGTTCCAGGCTCAGCGCTAACAACATTCACACGCAGGCAGGTTCTCGCCCGCACCAGCACAGTCCGCCAGCACACAACGCCTCCATGCAGCTTCTCCAGGCAGCACCTCCAACATGCTCTGATACCAATTGTTGGATCAGGTGCACAGCAAATAAATAAATACACAGCAGAAAAATAAACAAGCACATAAGACACAACTTTTAACGTGGTTTACCCAACCAATCTGGGCTACATCCACCAAACATAGGCATCATGAATATATTAATCAAATTGGAGATTACATCAAGAAATCCTCACAAACTCTTAGCAAATCATCCGAATGATTGCTTGTTATATAGCATAGAGAATCTAACAGCCTCATAACTCCCTCACATCAAATATAGGAGGCATTAACTCCCTCCCAACAACCTGGAGCTAATCTAGGAACTGAATCCCTATTGTTGTCATCCTTCAGAGATTTTTGCCTATTTGACTAAAACAAAAAATCTCAACACAATGTAAGCCAATCCAGTTTCATTAAGTGACTTCAGAATTATAAACTACTTCATTACCTCACACCCAACACTTCTATATAAATTTGTTACAACTTCCCATTTTATAACTAAAAAATTATATCATTTTGACATTGCTTCGTCTAAGAAATGCTTCCCATGCCACACCTTTCCTCACCCATCTTTTTCTTTACCATGTCTTTATTTGCTTATTGTGATCATTATTTATGAACATTATTTTATGTAATACCTTTATACATGCTGTAATAGAAAATACCATCGTATCAAGCATAAAAGCTTGTACCTTTGGATATATTTTTTCCTTTAAATTATTTTTTCGAGTATTATCATAGCAGGTTAACATGTTATTTGCGGGAATCGTTAATTATCAGGAGTCCGTATGTGTGCACACATGTAAGTTGGCGTCATCCACCACCCACAACAACAATGAACATGTTTAAAACAAGATATTAATGGAGATTAGAGACCAACACATTACGATATATGTACTTTTCCTCTTGTCATGTTTTGGCAATATCTGGCTTATGAAGGAGAGGATGAGTGTGATTTGATTTGGTTTTGTTTCACTTTGGTGGGTTATTTTTTTAAATATTGTTAGGTTAAGTGTATGGTTTTAAAAAAATTTAATAGTTTCTACGTTAGAAAACGTTATTTAGGTAAGAATATTAAATATATTATTCACCGTATTAAAATTATACAAAAATGTTTATTGTTTATAATAATAGAAGAGGTTTAGATTTAGTTAAAATTAGTTATCACAATAAAAAAATATTGTATTATTGTATAATTGATGATTACTGATAGCATGTAGTTTGCAAATATTTTTTCAAATGATTTCATGAATTATTATCAATTCAACCAAAACCAATCATGATGGTTGGAATTGGTTAAGTATTTAGCTTTTGATTTTTTATGTCTAATTAATTGAATGCATATCAATGAGGTTTCATAAAATTTTGATTCGTGGGTAGATTTTTTTGATAAGTTTTTTTTCTATATGCCCTAAGCTAGGTGCGCACTAATAGGAGCACAACCATGTAGATCAACAACACTCTTATTAGCAATGCCATGATCATCAATATCTATAGCACAATTAGTAGGTAACTCCACTTGCAACTAATGCACCTTCCCAAATTCAACTTGATCAAGGGTATCCAAGATTTGTTTTAGATCATTTTAGTTTAGGAGCAATAGTAACAACAATGCCTTGTATGTTTTCCCCAAGTCCTTATCTAGGATATCACATTTTGCTCAATAGTAGAGAACTAATAGTGAGTGTGTTTTTGAAAGCTAGGTGAAATAAAAATAGGTGATGAGTCATGGGCATCAACATGAGGTTTCTAAAAATCAACATAATGAAAAGGGGAAGAATGTGAGCTTGAAAGCTTAACAACAATGTTATTCCTCTCATCATTCTTTAGTTGATTGAGTTTGATATCCTGGCTATGTTTTCACGCTTGCAAGCCATGAATAACACAATTATTCTCAATCAACTTCACTAACAAAGTTTCGTGGTCTTCTTATATAGTTCGATATTGATGAAATAGCCTCTTGTTATCTTCTTCTAAAGGGCATTTCCATGGAGGCATTTAAATAATAAACATCTCTAGCAAGCTGGGCATTTATCTCCTCTACCCCAGAAATTTCCTTCTTCAATAAAACATTTGATGAATGTGATAGATCATCAACTTCCTCCTCCAAATCATCAAGAAGGTTGGCCTTTGTCTAAAATTTGTCTACAAGATTCTAGAAAAAAATACAGTTTGTGTCCCCAGACTATCAACCTTGTGGATTTTCTGAACCATAGTGTTTTGGAATAAATTAATGAGTTTTTCATTATATGTTTGCATTACCACTAAGTGACTAAATTTATCTAGTGCCTTCTTCTCATGAAGCTCCTCCGCTCTTCTATCCATCTTCATTATTATTCACAACAACATAAGTTGAGAAAGAAAAAGAAGCTATTGTTGTTTCCCTTGCTAGGTAGCACAACTGATCAACGTGTTTGAGAAAAAAAAATAGAATATTTTCCACAAGCATTGGATGATTATCTTCTCCAAAATACAAACTCATCCTCATGCAAATTCAAGTGAACTATTCACATGAGCATTTTAACAATGCTAAGGACTAAAAATATGTGATAACAATTGTTGAGTGTTGTATTGTTTTTTAAGGAGAGATAAGGGAGCCAATTATGCAACACTAGTTTTAGTGAAGCTAAGCCATTTTCCAACAATGATGGTATATTATAAATTTGAAAGAAGTAAAATTTAGATCTAAACATTATCTTAAACACAAATTTTACTAGCATTTAAGATATAACATGCAAATGGTTGAAAGTGGATATCATTTCCACATCTTTGAATACCTACTGGTATTTACTCAATCTCTCTATCTTTACTCATATATGGTCTAGTCTTTTCCTAAATTAAATACTTTAAGAATATGACTCAATTTAAAAAGGACATTTTAATACTTTAATAAAACCTTTTCTAGATGAAATGATATTGGTGAAATATATGTTCTCAAAAAGAATATTTGACTAAAGTAATCCTTTCTTAGTAAGATATCTTTTTCATAACTAAATAACTTTTAAATGACCAAAAAATTCCTTATTGAATTTTTTTACTTCAAAAAAAAAATCCTTTGAATAACTTGGTGGAAAAAAGATAGCATAGAAATACACATGCTCAAACAAAATGTATTAACCCTTTTAATCATTAATAAGGAATGCAACCAACAATATTTAAGACTCTGCCAACTAAATCAAAATCTTCGATTCAATGATCCCATCTTCTTATGGATTCAAGGCTTGAATGAAAGGTGAGGTACGCTCAATGAGTTCATCAAAATTTGGTGATATTGATGGCCGATGTAGAAAAAATAGATTATTAATGTGGATAAAGAAAGAAATTAAAGATACTCTTTTTTGACAAATTGAATGCATGCTCACTTCTTTGGTTTACATCAAAGATAATAGTAGAAAATGACCTAACTATCCTCCTCCAACTCATAAGAAAATGGAAATCCTAGAATATTGTTTCCTTGCCAACATTCCTTCAAGCCAGTAGTACCAATATTATTGGCATAGGCATTCTGCAAAGCTAAAATTACTAAATCTACAATGGAGTGGGTGTAGACTCTAGCCCAATAAAATCTAAAAGCTAGTGCAAGCCATCAAAGATTCCATGTGCACAAGATGTATATATGGAAGTAGAACCATGGATCTTAAAAGTCTCAAAATGAACATCTCGATCTCTAAAATAATATGGGATCTTAAAAGTCTCAAAATGAACATCTCGATCTCTAAAATAATATGAGAAGCGATTTGTAGAAATTACATTGATACCATATCAAATAAATCCATACATATTCAACAACCAATGTGAAAAATACTACAAATAATGTAAATAGCCCAAGAAAAATTAGAGAAACTATCTCCACATAGAAACAAACATAATTATATGTGAAATCACATCATTCAAATAAATTTACAAATTTATAATAAAATCCCAATTCACTAAAATGAAAATACCCACTTAAATACCATGTCAAAATATCAAATATATTACTCACTATATTAAAATATATGCAAAAATGTATTTTATTTATAACAATAGAAAAGACCCACAATTAACTTAATGCCTATACAAACTTACAATTCGTTAAGTTAGCTCTTTGGGTAGAATAATCAAGCCTTTGAAAAAACCAACACTGATCAATTTATTTATTTAAAATCTTATTAAATATAATAATAATCATTTTTTTTCTCTCCTACTTATCTTGTTCATAAAACCAGAAATCGTGAAAATTATGTACATGTATCATTTCGAAGTGAGAGGAACTAACAATCTTGAATGCGACAGGAAGAACAAAAAAATATTATACTAAACTTTCGGATAAATGAAAATATAATGATTTATTAATGATAATTTATGGGACTACTAAAAGTGGGGTATTCTTCTCAACTCATTGACGTTAAGCCTTTTCACTTATATAGCTCATTTGGCTTGTTATTATGAGTATAATGAATAAAATATGATAAATTTATTTATTTTAATTATTTTTGTCTATCTATATATTTATTTTTATTTAATTAGATATATTGTATACTTAAAATTGCAGTTTCTTTTCGGAATATTAAGAACTTCGTAATTTTTAGTATTCAATATCCCTTATTTACATATTTTTTACTTTACATTACTTATATACATTAAAATGGAGAAGAGTAGTAAATAAGAGTTATTAATAGTAGATGATGTTATTAATGGTACTTATTGTATGAATAATTAATAGTGTAATTACTATTCAGTTAGGTTATTGTTTTTTATTATGAGTTACAATAAATTTTGTAAGAGTTAATTAACAAAATGTAAAGTAATTTATTATCATAACATTTGTTTAAAAGTCTATTTCTTTTGGATCAATGAGTGAATTAGAGGAGATAAGTGTCCATAATATTAATATATTTAAATAATTATTCAATAAATTAAAGCTTAATTTTTTTTTTCTTATGATTATAAATACTAATATCAATGTCTTACATATTTTTTTAAACATATTTTTCTATAAATTTATTGAGATAATAAAACTCTATAAAGAGTTTTTGTATATATATATATATAGAGAGAGAGAGAGTATACACACACACTTTTCTTTCCATGTAACTTTATGTACAAAATTTCACCTTATGAGATGAGAAATGATGAATTAATGGAGAGAGTGGGGACATCACAATGACTTCATGCAATGAATGGAGAAGATGTTCCATGTCATCCCCCATCCTTTCACTCTATATGATCCAAATCGCCATTGGATCATGTTTACTGTAACTTACTCCTTGATGGATGGCTCATTCCTAATGCAATGCCATATTCCTGCTCTGTTTGTTCTCATATGATTCATTTTGTTCTCTTTCTCCTATTCATGATGGAGACTCATACTACTTTTTAACCCTCACTATGGTGAATGGATTCTCTAACCCCACTACTCTCCTTAGTAGGTTTCCACACAATGGATAGTTATGTGGTTTCCTTCCAGTCTCAAGTCTGATTATCTGGCTCCATTCATGTCCTCCAGGGGTTAGTTAAACATCAAGACATTGCTCATCATTCTCCGCTCTCTCAAGTGTTGGCACTTTAATGTTTGGACATTCCTCTATGTCTCATTCATTATCACTCTACCTACTCTTGGTCACTTCCATGACGTGACATAGAGCTTATTGTCATATGGAAAGTGGAATTCTTGGAGCAAAGGGTGGTTTGTGTGTCATATTGAAAGGCCAATTGCTTTCCCTAAATATTTTATGACAATTGACATCCGGCACATGTTCTGGAAGGATAAGGAGGAGATCATTCAAGAACATGACTACCATTTATATTTTGGCATTCTTGTATATATAGCTACTTATGTCCCAAATACTAGGCATACTTTCATTATTGACTTATGTTGGAAAATAAAGACTATATTGGATAATGCTCTCATAGAGAGGAATGATGCAAAAGATGAAAATTTTCTCATTTTGGATGACATGTAACCACAATTGAGGAATTTGGGCTACCATCTTGAGGACAATGAGGTTTGTCTTTACCTGGGAACAAGTCTAAGTGTTGGTCAAGGTGAAGTCAATTCCATAGAGTTGTAACACTATGACTTCTCTTAAATTTCTAAATGAATATTAAGCCTTGGGCTTCTTTGTTTCTTATATTTTTCGAACTTCTCAACATAGGAAATTTTAGGCATATCATACTTTTTTGTTTCTTCTTGTTATGGTTTTGCTTCATCTTGTATTATTTTGTGCATGAACTATTTCAAGAAAAAAAAAGTAATGCACTATTGATGGTTTGGTTTCTAGAATGGTAGAGTGAAGGCTTATAGAAGTCTACTAAACATGTAATTTGGTGATTAAATAATGATATTAGCTTCACACACAAAAAAGAGACGAAAACGATTTAATATGGCATGTATTAATTTTACTGTTGCCAATGCATTGAATTTAGTATTGTAATTAAGTTGTTTCCATCATTAGTATTTATGGAATTCAAAATTGTTGAAAATTTCTTTGAATACTTCAATTTATTGCTTTTTATGGAATTCAACATTATCAAAAAAAATATTTAAATGCCTTAATTTCTTGGAAGATTTATTTATTTATTTATTTATTTTTAATTTATTTTATTTTATTTATTTATTTTTTCAGTGTTCATATCTCATATATTCATTTTGTTGAATATATACATATAATTCATAAATAATTGAAAATTGAGTTTAGGTGTCTATATTTAATAATAAACAAGTAATGATGTCACTAAAGATGTAATGAGTTGAAAATGAAAATGGTTTAATTTGATAACTATACTATTATCATCTAATTATGTTTTTGCCTCTCATTTTGAGGTATAAGGTTTAGATGTATAATTTTGGTTTAACTGAACATCTAATTCACTACATGTTGAGAAAGGCTAGTACCTTTGGTATGCGCACAAATTAAACTTGAGATGACATAGTGTATAACATACCCCCTACTATCCCTAGCACTTAGTAAGGGTAGAAGGAGGAAGTTACTCTCATTACTTGACCTCCAAAATCTAGTTATGGAAATGAGATCTAATTTTTTTAACCTTTTTCGACTCTCTCAAAACCTAAAAAAGGTGGCACCATTGTGTTTGTCTTGTTGAGACCTTTCCAACGATAAACAAATTGTCTTAATCAAAATCTATGAACAAAAGATATGCATGTTCAAGTATTTTTCTATCAAATAATTCCACGTCATCCTCACTTTCCATTTGGCACCCACGTGGTGCCCACATGGTTATCCAAATCATGTCCACCTTACCAACACTTCAAAGAATGACCCCAACTTTCAACTCATTCATTACAGGTTACGTGTTATTCATGCTATTTTCATTCTATGGTTTAACTAGACCAACATATAACATTCATATAATATATACCATGTCTACCAATGCGAACCCCTGCACAACCAGATCACCCAGGAATAAAATCTCAACAGAAATCCTTGTGGTCCCTCATTGAAAATTTTGGGGAGAACCTTCTAAGGCTATGTGGATCCTAGGTGGATCCCTTCCCCATGCATCCCATCATCATTTATGCAGGCACACACATGGGATCCACCCTATCCACATCGCCCCAACCCAATCTACTTTGCTTCTCTTCACATATGTCGAGGTTATGTGGAAGATCCACATGGAATATGACCACATCAACTCTACTGCATGAGTTCTAGGCACTTGCAGGTGGTATATTCTCTTAGGCTTGTGCATCTGGGCTTCATCGCGCTACATCACCTCACGAATTAAATGCCAATGGGATTGCACCAAAATCCAAAATAAATCATTGGGGATTAAGCACTAGGGTGATGTCAACATGTGTTTTTTCTAGGGTGACATTGCCCTCTACATGAATCCCCTATGGGCGTGTGATGTGACACTCATTTACCAACAACTTGGCCTCACCAAACCCCTAAATCTAGATGATAGATTTCCTTCTCTTCAATCACCATGTGGCCCTGGGGCCATGTTACCTGCCATGCTGGGTGTGGGTCCCACTTGGTCCTTCGCCTTGATATACCAATCGTTTATCAATGGGAGCCATCCCACATGTCTTCCTGACATTTTAATATTAGAGGGATTTCCCTGGGCTCCCATGTAATCACCTGAGGTGAAACTTCTAAGACATGTGGATAATGCGAGCCCTTGTGACAACAGACACTGGACAGGTAAGATATCCCCTGCCTACACCTGTGGACATGGCTTCAAGCCATATGACATATAAGGTTTTTTTCTTTGCACTCCTCGCGCCCTAAAATTCCAACCCCCATAGCATAGGTATATGTGATGTGGGATTTTCCACCCTCAGATGTTGTCATGACGCCTAATCACATGGGCCTATTACAACACAAAGGTTGGGCCCTTAATGTTTCATGGATCAACCCCTTCTTATTGCACATGTGTATTGTTATATAGACATAAATCTCTCAGAGCTATCCCTCATGAGCTTCAAATGTATGCACATATTTGGCATTAACTCCCTCCCTCCTGAGCTTATAACGGTTTTTCCCCATCCAGTTTATACATAGGGATTTAATCACATATAAATGTGTTTGTGTGTGTGTATTTAAAGGTTATCCTTCTTGATCTTGAAGTTGTGTATATCTTTCCTGAGCTTATGGGTAAATATCGACAAGATAGCCAAATCATTTTAATGCAGGCATACATTTGTTTATCACATATTTTTTTATCTCCTCTATACTCAACCATATGGACCAATTTAAAGAATTAATATGAACATATGAGTAACCCACTCCTAATTATTCACTTAGGCAATTATCATCTTTGTTGCCTGAAAGTAATAATATCTACAAAGAGCATGATAAAACATTAATATATTAGCCTTCGAGGATCAACCATCCCTCATCATTTGTGTGGAATATAACATTATTTATTCACATATAAATTTAACATTTCTCAACAATAACATACACATTAAACCAACATATTACCCTATGAAAAATCCCTAGCCTTGCTAGGCTTAAAATTTACAAAAAAACCTACTATGCATTCTTTTAATAAAGTATAATCTGTAGAAATTTCACCTGTAGAACAAACTGATATATGCAATGCCCTAAAGCATAATACTTATTCTACTTCTACAAAACATTAAGTGGAAGCATAATCAAATTCATGAGCAACATCAAGTAGAAACATGCATAAATGATCAAGAGAAATAATCACACATAACAAAAGATATATCCAGGGGAAAGCACCAACATAAAACCCCAACCATGTATTATCAATCAAGTGGAAATCCTCTTCACAATATAAGAAGAATTAGCTCTCAATCTATTCAGTTCTCAATGAACTATGAAGATATGAAGATATGTCTCATGAACCAACCAAGCCCTGTTTATATAGGCTTTACCTATGGTCATTACGTAGTTTTCTTCGGAAATAATTGCAAAAGCATATGCTATTAATTCCAAACATACCAAAATAACCAATGGTCCAAATACACAATCCTTGAGGACACTAGTTCCTCAATCATGCAAAAACTACTTACTAGAAATAGTCAAGCATCTGATAGTACACTATCCCACATTTGATCTCAATTAGGTCTCTAACAGAACTAACACGCAACAGTTATCCATGAGTGAATTCTCAGTTATCTAAAATAATAGTTGTCACATGCATGCAAGCATTAACAAACTATATTTTATTATTTTAACAACTTGTTAAAATAATCTAACTGGACTTGACTAGTTAGAACTAAGTCAACTGATTCTCTCATTATAGAACTCATACTTATTCCCTCAATCAATGGAGGAAATTAAGGATAAATTCCTCAATCAATGGGACAACTCATGTGCATGCTCACAAAGACTTCAAATTCGAATTTCCTTAACTAATTAACTCAATTGAATTAATTAATTAATATTTCCAACTACTATTAAGACCAAAAATAATTTTACTTCCTATAGATAGACTAAGGACTGCTATAAATAGGAAGGAATCCAAAAATGCTATTTTTAGAACTTTCTATTTTTAGCAGTTTCAACTCTCACCCAATGTGGCCAATGACCTCACTGGCCAAACTGCTATTTTTAGACATGCTATTTTTAGCAGGTATATTTTTAGCACATTCTAAATTTAACATTTCTTGTTGCACATTTTTCAACATTAATTCACCCTTGAAAACTTTGCTAATTACCCTTTACACTTTGATTTTCTTCCTTGCAGATTGATGATGCTGGAGTTTGGCACTCTTTACATTTGACTTTGCTTTGATGAAGTTGGCATATAGAGTTTGAGTTGGCAGCTTAGGATCAGTACTTATTACATATAGTGAACATAAAATTACATAAATTAAAAAAATAATATTACATCTCTGTTTTTTGGAATAAAATTACAATCCGAAATAAAACTCATACTTGGAATGAAACTTAGAACTTGGGCAACCATAGTTACATGTTAGCAAATCCTCTTTAAATGAAAAACGGATATTATTTTGCTTACTCTCATACTTTTTGTCGGCCTTATGCAGTGAAATGGAGTATTTTGAATCTTGGAAAATGAAACCTAGTGACCTAATGGGACCTTGAATGACCAGATTCCATGTTGACTTGATTGATATAAAGATATGATGGAATGAGCTTTTATGATTGATGTATTCTCAGTAAGACATGAAGGTGGGCCAACAAGTATTAATTTTTGAGGGAGAGTGAGGCTTTTTTACTAGGGCTACCATCAGTGAGTAAATTTTTGAATGAGGACCTAGGTGGAATGACAAAAATTTTAGAATGGGACCCTAATATGATATAAAAACAGGAGTTTTGATCACTGATGGCAGTATTCAAATATTGACTCAATTCCTGAATCACTTTTACATAAGACTCGACTAGAACACTAGGACTCACCTAAGACTTTGACAAATAATTCCACCCTAGCTTTGGGGTGAGGTTGGAGGAAAAAACTTTGTCGACCATCCGTGTTTAGAAACACAAATGAATCAATGAGACGAAACACCTCCTAGGATGAAACTCTCGCCAAAATAATAGGCTTACCTAGGTTGTTACATACATTCATAGTCTTACTAGCATCATTTACATTACATAACTTGCAGAATGGGTTTACAATGACACATAAACTGCTAATAGATGATCCGATCTTATTGAAAAATTGGTACTTCCGCTTCCTTGGAACTTGACAAAAATTGTGCAACAGGGCCAACCACTTGTCCACTATGTTTGGAGCCTTTTCACTCAACTCGACACATTTGGACTCCATTAGGCCTCCTCAATGGCCAAACGACTCATCATATTCATTATTTTTCCCTCTTGAAAGGCTATTCTTTGTATTATTGAGCTATCTTGGTGGGCTTGTCACCAAGTCGTGTCATTATTATGTATTATTTTATTATTTGGGGCTAAATTAGGCCAATTAGGCAAATCGAATCCCCTTTAGAGTTGTATAAATATGAGAGAGGCCCATTCTAATCTCTCATCATGACTTGGATTGGATTAGTATCTCTTGAGAGATTTTCACACTTTATGCTGGGATAACTTTTGGAGCTTTCTTGATGCACTATGATAATTGGATTTTGACTATTGTCTTTGGAGCTTCTTTCTAATGCGAAATTGATGAATGGATATATTCTCTCTCTCATGTAAGTCAAAATTTTGATGTTATTCTTGTTATCTTACTTGTCAAATGGATGTATCTTGTTATAATTGTTCTTGTATGGGTTAATATAATGCGAAATTCTTTTGGGACCTTGAACAAGTGATTAAATGCATGCGTTAAGCTTTGAGGGATTGGGTGAATGTTCCTAGAGGCACCTCTTAGGTTGAAGACCTTGAAACTTTGTCTCCTTCGCAAATTTGAAGTATAAATCCCTATTGACCTAGTTGTTGCCCTTGGAGAGGCTAGAGAAGATCAATTAGGGCTCCTTAGTTCATGAAAATTCTCAATCTATGTGTATCTTGACTCCATTAGGCCCAAGCAACAAGGCACTGATCCTCGTATCCCTTTGGAGGTCAAATTTACCTCTCTATCTCACTTTTCCAAATTCTAGGCCTAACCCTGGAGGATCAACTAGGGCATCCAACAAATTTTATTGTAGACATCGAAACACCTCAATTTTTGGTCCACTACTGCGCTGGGGTTATCTCTAGAGGTCCTCCAAGTGTCAAGCAAATCCGATGGTGGAATCCCGAGATATAGCAAGCCCTAGGTGGAATCCTCATTGGGATGTTTGCACTCAAAATATCAAAGAAATTTAGTCTTTTGATCCTATTCTCTTCCCTACTTAGGTCAAGCCCCTCCTTGGTTGATCAACTCCGTACCCTTAACCTAGTTTGGGTCTACTTGGGTTCTTTGTGGTCCCACAACTCTACAACTCAAACTCCACAAGGATTACATATAATCCATTTCTTTACAAATATCCTTACGCTTAGGAAGCCCGTTGTCAAAGCATATCCTCTAACCCTGGGTCTAGGTATCCTCATAGCCCTTCTTGGAGAGCCAGTCACCTTACTTTCAATGCAAGCAAGCCAATTACTTGAGCCCCTCTTGTGAATAGGCTTTATGAATCACTCCTCATCTCATCATGGACCTATTCATCCTTGTGATTCCTCTCATACCGATACTCCTCCCATCGGTGAAAGTTTGTAAAGAGCAAGGAGCCTTAGCTAAAGTGACAGTGGACTATTGCTCCATTGTTTCCCCTTGACCTAGTAGTTGCTCTATAGGATCCCCTCCTAGGACCCTTGCTAGTTTGTGCGGTAACAGGACCCACTCCACTCACATCTCCTAAGTCCCAAAACGCTAAAATTGATCCCCAACCCTTTGCCTCTTTGCCCAAGAGACAAAATGCGCTCAAGGCTATTCTTCTAGCAATCTTATGGGATAGGGGGGATTACAAAACACAATAGAGATCTCTAATCTGAAGATGGCGGATTTGACCTCCAGAAAACGAACAACTCAACCACCAATAATGAACTCGACCCTTCTAAAGTATGCTAAAGAATTAGGCTTCTTAGAAGAGTAAATCAGCGTTCCAATAAATACAAATTCAGCTTACAAGTCAAGGGTAATGATCTTGTTGATTTGGCCTACAAGGAAATCATATCGACCTCCAAAGAAAGGGTGTACTCGACCTGCAAGCTCTACTTGCTGAAGAAATGGCAATTTGGCCTCCCTTAGAACAATAGATATAACCATTAATTAATGTAAATTCAACCTCCCAAATGTTCGACCTCATCTCGTTCCCAAGAATGCAATTGTCCTCGCAATAATGCTCTCAGCCCTTCCAAAAATATGAGCAATAGATCATCCACCAAGGCTAGGCAAATCAACCTCGTATGCAAATCGGTCTTGTTTCCCAAAAGGGTAAGTTGACAAGGAACAACTCTCATCCTCCAAAGCAAAGGATACAAGACCTCCAAGATGGGCGAATTTGGCCTGCTTCACAATGAATTCAAACCCTTGAAATTATTGCAAATCAAGTACTAATTTGATCCTGAATGTGGAGATGAATTCGACACTTCCACCCAGATAGATTCGGCCTCAATGATTCTCTAGTAATTCAACCTCCTTGGCACTTTGGACTTCCGACAAGCAAACTCAACCTCCTCAAATGCAACTCAGCCCAAGAGAATGAAAAGGAACTCGGTTGTGGAATGGATAACTGAACTCAACATCAATAGATCAATGAACTTAGCCTCTACTTCAATTGCAAAATCTCTCAAGGGTTACAACACCCTAACCCTTGAAGAAATATTGACTCCCCATCCAATTTGTTTGAAGCAAATATATCCAATTTGTCTACGTCAAATATATATGTGTGTGTGTGTGTGACGACCCCTGAAGATCTGCTCCAAAATCATCTGCAATGAAGTACAAATGAGAAATCTGAGTGATTTCTCCACAGGCCAACTAGGGTGGCACTCGAAGTCCACCGAAATCAACTGAATACTATTTAGCGTCGCGATGGATATACATCGAAACCAATTTGAGAGATTTGCCTAAAACCCTTGAGCTAGACTCACCCGAGCCCCACTCAATCATAAGAAAATAATAATAACCTAGAATTCTTGAGAAATGGCCTTCTCTCCCTTTTTATAAGCTTTTGTCGAATCTTCTAGAAGTCTCCTTTTATTATTTTATTAACAAGCCACTTAGTGCATTTTCCTCCTTTTCTCTAAGTGGCTTTTACCCTTTTTTATTTACCCATTAGATAAAAACTATTTTTCTCCTTTTATTTAATAAGTGACTTTTTATTATAAATTAAAGTCACTTCTATCTCCAAAAAATGCTTAAATTGACACCATGATCACACCGGCCTCCCACAAGCCCATTTCATCATCTTGTCTTGTAGATCTTTTCGTCCTGATTCCAACAAGCTATTACACTAAGGTGTTTCTCCAAGTAATCAGCCTAAAACAACACCTTAAGTGTAATTAATTAAAATATGCCCGTTCATAACTCCGTTTTATGGAAATTGTCGGAAAGCAGCGAAACCAAGATCAAACTGTGCAGAACTGATTCTGATGATGAAAAATGGTATTCAATCCCAATTGGACCCCGTAAAACTCCTCAAAACCCTCCAGGCCCACCATTGCTGCAATCCAACTCCTGTGACCTGGCTGACATAAGCTCCAGAAATCTCTCCTAGTCTCATCACAAGGTAATGCAAAAATTGGGGGACATTACACCATGTTTGCCAATATTTATTGAAAATGTTCAAATTTTAAGGACTGGCAATTAAAGTTGTCAGATTTGGTGAATATAATTGTAGACTTGCCATTGCAGGACTAGATCTCATTTCACGGGGATTGGGCCTCAGGAATCTAATTTAGATTAGATTAGATTAGATTTTATATGCCAAATTTGGCCACAAAATGACATATGCCAAGGACCAGATTATGCCAGCATCTCTTAAAATTTGCACAATCTCCTGCACAGAAGTGAAGCAAATGTTTTGCATTACTGGAGAAGGGTGAATTTTACAAACTTCTTTGCACAGGCAATTTTGTTCTGAACTTCATGATCACTGTATTCAAACACGAACATGGACAAGGTGACTTAGACTTGGATGTTTTGTGTGTTTGTTTACATAGTTTACTCCCTACACCCAGGCTTCATTTTTCAGTACACTAAGAAAGTCTTACTCCCAAAACTCAGGCTTTATTTTTCAGTATGCTAACAAAGTCAATAAAAATAGATAAATTACATATGAGAGTTTACAATTTCTCACAGTAAGAGTAAAATCATATTTGTAACCACTGCATACCTGCATGTAGGAATTATTTCATTTTCAATATCCCTGGCCCACAAGGACCATTCATACTGCACTGCAGTGATAGGGTGCACTGCATGAGCTCTTTGCAGTGTATCTACACTAGCCTCACAGAGTCCAATGTACTTTATTTTCCCTTCTTCAACAAGCTTCTTCATTTCTCCGACCTATTCATCCATGACAATTTGAGAACTCTTTAGTTTTAACTTTTTAGAAAAGGGAACAATTTTACTTGAGAAGAACAAGATGAAGGAAATGAGAGCATGCAAATTCAACTGTTGAATAGTCTCTATCAGCTTTTATCGTCAGTCGTGTTAATTTCACTCGCCCATGTTTAATGCACAGAAAAAGGAACTACAATCAGTTGAGTTTCCAAGAAGATCGAAGCCCTGGTTGTCCATAACCAAGCATATCTAACTGTGGCATTGAACCATACAAGATACTGTAGGTGGAAGTGATGCCACATGTCTGCAATTAAACTAGCAAAAACTAGTTCATTTGACACTAATAACAAATACCACTTCATCAGATGGAAGCATAGACACTAAGAAAGCAAAAAAGGATTACCGTTTCCTCAATTGGAACTCTTTTGTCTACCCGGTGTTGGTAGTATAAGTCGATGTAATCCATCCCCAAACGTTGGAGACTATCTTCACAGGCTTTCCTAACATAATCTGCAGTGCCGTATATTGCAAACTTGCCTTCATTATTTACATACAGTCCAAACTTTGTTGCAAGCTGAATTCTCTCTCTGGGTAAGCATTTCAGAGCCTGCACAACAATAATTACAAATGGGTGTTAACTTTGTTCATGAATGATGGCAAGGAAGCAAAGAAGTATAGATAGGATAAAAACCTAAAAGTTTACCTTCCCGACTAAAATTTCATTTGCATGTCTACCATAGGCATCTGCTGTATCAAAAAATGTAACCCCATTGCTGAAAGCATGTTGGAAAAGAGAAGTTGCATCTTCCTCTGAAGCATGGAAACCATACGCCCCTGAAAGTCCTGAACATCCTAGGCCTAATGCTGAAACCTTGCACATCACAAGCCAAAGAATGACTCAGAGGAGTAGATTGATGACAGAAGACGAAGGGAGAGAATAAATCAAAAGAAGTAGGTGATAATGGCTGAGAATTAAGGGAAATAAAAGCTGTAACAAACCGTATAAATGATCTTACATAAACATGCCAGGTCTTACATTTACATACACATAGTCTGTTATTTAAGCTATCCTGTTTCTTTCCTCAAAGATTAGGAAATGTAAAAAGCTTTTGTCATTGCAATGATAACCCATTTCTCAGAAATCCTAAAATATTTAAAAGACCAAAAAAAAGGAATGGCATACAGAGACAAAAAGATTCATTAAGTACGGCAATGGTACAGTCATAGTTCAAATAAAAATTACTCATGAAGCTGTAGAGAAATGTGGAGTAAAGAATGATATATATGCATATTGCCATATACATAAACATGTGTATATACCTGTCCACATATTTACCTGTATGTGCATAAACACATATATGTATACATACATATAGATATAGCATCATATTTGCTTAGCATATATAATAATCCTAGACAGCAAGGGCATTATTTATTTTGCAGATCCCAGGCATGGCCATGGGTGTTCTAAACAGTAAACAAAGGTCTATAACACTCAGCTCATGAACAAGAATATATTTTGAAGGTTATTTAGCAGGAACGTATTTATCATGGCAATCACCACACATCAACCAGGTACCTTGTGTTATCTCCAAACAGGAGCATTAAGCTAGATGAAGACTTTTTTCAACACAAGGCATCAATTTTGAGGTACATCCTCAGAATGGGCACAAATTTGGCATCCTACCATGCTTGAAATTCTTTGGGAATCCCTTGTCAAAAACCATGGCCTCACCCAGAGGACTTTTGGTCAGATTCATGCAGGATGAGTTCTCACTCATAGTACTTTTGGCCAGTGTTGCAGGAACTGTCCCCCCCCCCTGAATGATTTGGATGCAGAACCGCACCCCATACAGATCCGATACTGATCCTTTGGCGGAACCACGGATCAGAAAATCGGATCTGCTTTTTTTTGGCAATCGCTGGAGAATCGGATCCGTGGGGGCCTGATCTGCAGTTCCTGCTACCCAATCCGCGGATCCGGAAAGGATTGGATGCAGATCTGTGGAGGTTTAGGTGCGTATCCACCGTGGATCACGAGCAGATCTGAGAGAAGGTGGACGGTTCACACAGTTCCGCGGGGCTTTTTTTGTTTTTTGTTTTGAAAATTTCGAACTGTTATGTGAGGAACTACACTTTCTGAATACTCCCAAGGTGCCCCTTCATGCTCCCTAGATGCTTCCTAGATGCTCCCTAATGATAATGTTAAATTATTAAAATAAAAGTGACATTCTCCTTTATCTTTCATTTTCATCCTTTTACTTAAATTTTTAACATTACCATGAAATGACTTAGGATGCTTGAGAGTGGTTCCAACCTCATCAGACTTCATATCGAGAAAATAGAATTTCATATCCCATTCAAGATTCAGCAGACTTAACAGTTTTCGGGATCAATGGGATTGTGGCATTTCATTGGATTATATCATGTAAGAGGGCATGTGATTGGCATTTAATCAAAAGCACCAAGCCCTATATGTACCCCAATGTTGATGTTGTTGATTGTTGAACTCCTTTGTCATGGGCTTAGCAATTATGTACCCTTCACTCAAGTCAAAATCATTGATCAGGCATATTAAGCTTTCTGTACCATATTATAAGGCTTGGATTAAGCTGTTTGATCAAAATTAGGCAATGTTGACTAACATCCCTATAGAATTGAAGTATTGGCAACGGCTAGACAAGAGAAGAGGAATCTAGATTCTAGATGGTTGACGCTGGAATAATTAATCATTGATGTACAATGGATTCCATATCTGTCTTGATTTATGTAAAAATATGCATGTTTTCATGTCTTCTACAACTAATTTGGTATTTTGGATGTTTTTTAATATAAATGTAAAAAAATATAAATATTTATAATAGATGCTTCCAAGACGCTTTGCTTCCTATATTTTTGGGAAATGATGCTTCCGCGTCCCTGCTTCGAAAAAATGTCCCAACTTTGTGCAACATTGCTTTTGGCTCAAATGTGGGAGCCCTCAGGGTAGGTTGGCACTTAATAATAGCTTCCTAATAGGACTTGTTACCCCTCTTTCAACAAAGGTATCCCAAACTTTTTGGACTACGCCATTTGTAAGCTCAAATGTGTGCAATGTGTAGCTCTACATGGCCATGTGGGATGAAGTGTAAAAGTGCATCCTAGTTCCCCCTGGATAGACAATCATGATTGGTCTTTTTAGTTCATCTTCATAGTGCATGGAATTGACGTTTGTGTGAAAATTCGGTGACCCCAAATCCTACTGTAGCAAACTGATGATATTTCTCCTATTTGTTAAATTACTTGAACAAATTACTTGCAGTTTTCTACTGCAAATATTGAAATACATACACTGCAGCCTACACAAAATAAAATACTGCGGAAACTAAATATTGCACTGGAGAGAAATAAACACACACATATACACTATTGTTTTTGGACAAATGTCCCTGGAAAAACCCAATGTGGGAAAATTGATGCAGCAGTTGAGGGTTTTATTTATTATGCAGTAGTAATCTGAGTACAAATCGTTAGATGCCCAAACTGGCAATCTGATACAGAGAAA
This sequence comes from Pinus taeda, assembly GCA_000404065.3. NCBI lineage: Eukaryota > Viridiplantae > Streptophyta > Pinopsida > Pinales > Pinaceae > Pinus > Pinus taeda. Next base: position 92,211 of record APFE031229212.1, on the reverse strand, counting down.
TATTGACAAGGAGATAATGATAAAAATCTCACATTGTCACTGGCGATCCGAATTTGATCCAAGCTCTGGATGGCTAGCCCCCCGCTGCCTCTGCGTCAGCCTACACAAATCTGCGTCACAGTCTCTAGGCTCTACGTCACCTCCTCCTCTGATTTCTTGTTGGCTGGAACTTCGATCCTCTGGCCTTCTGGTCTCACACCCCAGCTTCTAGCTCTGGAATTCGACTTTCCCAGCTGAATCTCGAACTCCCTCTCAAGCTCTGCACTACCTCTCTAAACCTTTCTCTGTCTTCTCTGCCTTGCACTCCCCGGATCTGGAAAACTCCCCTCCGGTCTACTATCCCTGCCCCTCTCTCACTGCTTCAACTTTACTATGTCACTTCTGGCAACTCACGGCTGCTACTTAGGAAATCGACTTCCCAGCAAAATCAAACTGCACAAATGTGTTCTCCAAGTGCCCATCGAACTCCATATAATCTCTTGTTGGAGCACCAATGGCTAAGATTAAAACATAATCAAGGGCCAAGATTAACTGGGAGTTGATCCTCATCTTCTTCTAGAATATTCACACTTGATTTAATTAATACCCTTTAATTGACCAGATTTCCTAAGTTTAGACTTAGGGAACCATTTTAAAAAGTTAAATATTTTAATTAAATAATCTCAAGGTGGAATTTTCCCAAATGATTTCTAGGTATTGGAGAATGCATGTATCTTAGCCTCTCTGCAAAATCTTGAGGCAAGAGCACATCCGATGCTACAGAAATCAACACTCCCTCTTAGCGAGGAATGTGCTCTAGTGCTGCAACCCATTGAACCATCACTCTGTCTCTACACCATCTCCTGTTGCGCTACTGATGTCCGGCTCTACTGCCCACCAACTACTACACAACTATGATATGAATTGCATCTGTGTTGCTGTCGGCCCTGCTGTACTGTTGCCAACACTGCATCTGCAACTGTAACCCATCCCATCTGTTGTTGTTGCAACTGCAACAACAGCAACGAAAAAGCATCCACAATACTGAACCAACTGTAGTCAGTATGATGCATGTGTCGTCCGAGTTCTGACTATTGCTAGCCTCTGCGCTGTCACTAAAGCCTTTGTGTTGCTACTGACTCTGCTCTGTGCCAACTGCACTACTGCCAACTCTGCTTTGTGCTGCTCAGTCTTAGACCGCTACTAGCTACTGCATCTGTCACTCTGGCACTTGAATGCACCAATTGCCACTAGTCCATCCTGCTACTGCTGACTATGGGCTCCCGTAGCAAGGTCTTGATCCAAGAGGTGGACTCCTCAAGGATCCTACCCATCCTGTAGCTCTTTGGGGCTACAACTCCAGATCGCCCCACCTCACCCCTGGAGGCATCTCAACAATCATGGCAAACTCCTCCTCCAGTCTGAAAGATAGCCTATCGATCTTAGTGGATGCAGCTTGTTGATCCTACTTCTCCTCTTTGTCCTTCTTTCTGAGAGGACACTGAGGGATGTAGTGGCCCAGCTCACAAAACCTCAAGCACTTGATCTTCGAAATATCCTTCTTTCTTCTGCACTACTCCTACTGCCCCTTTGATGCAAGGGCCACGTCCTCCTCTTCCTTTACTTGCTTCGTCCCACTGCTGCTATTGCCATTGGGGAATCTGCGTTGTTGCTGATTCTGTTACTGAGCCTCCTACTCTGCACTCCTCAACACCTGACTACAACTAACCTGCAACAGTCACTCTGGAATCTGACTGCATCAACTGACACTGATCCGTCCTGCTACCTGACTGCAACTAACTTGCAACAGTCACTCTGGAATCTGACTGCATCAACTGACACTGATCCGTCCTGCTACTTAATACTATGGGGCCCCGTAGCAAGGTAATGATCCACGAGGAGGACACCTCAATGGACCCTGCCCAAATCTGCGTAACTCTGGGACTATGACTCCATATCACCCCACCTCACTCCTGGAGGTATAGCTGCAAACATAGCGAAATCTTCCTCGAGCCTAGAGGATAACTTGTCAATCTTTGCGGACATTGCCGCCTGGTCCTACTTCTCCTACTTGTCCTTCTTCCTAAGAGGACAATGAGTACTATAGTGGCCAAACTCGCCACACCTGAAGCACTTGACCTTAGATAGGTCCTTTTTCTTCTTCTTCTCTTGTCCCTAACTGGGACCCTTTGATGTAAGAGCCACATTCAACTCTTCCTTCTCACCCTTCGATCCTTTGCTCCTACTTCCGCTGATGGTGCTCTTTACTAGAGCTCGCCTCATCTCCTCCTCCTACAGGTCTGACCACATCTTGTCCCATCTAGGCAATGTATCTCTGCCCAAGATACTTTGGACAAACACTTGCCACTCGTCTTAGACACTGTTGAGTGCCAAACGTACAAGCTTTGTAGGTTGAGGTGCCTCCCCAACAACTGCAAGTTGATCATGGACTTCCTGAATCCTGGTGAGGAACGAATCTGTGCATTCACCCTTTTACATCCCAATGTTTCTCAGCTGCTCCTATAGGAACATCTTTCGCTTCTCATAAGTATTCTGATATAATTGGTCAAGAACGTCCTACAACTCCTTGGTAGTGTTCTTGCCAGATATATGCAAGACTATATGGTGTGAAAAATTCTGAATCTTTACAAATAGAAATCCTACTATAGTTACTAGTTTAACATCTCCTACTTTTTATTTCATTCAACAAGTTATTTAATTAGATAAACAGCGATGTAAACACTATTGCAGACTACACTGACATACAGATCATAAACTGAAACAATAGATGAGACAAGCATACAAGGGGCATCGTTATTTTTGGACAACCCAATGCGAGAAAACCGATGCAGCAAATAGAGGGTTTGTATTATTAAGGAAGCAGAATCTGAGTACAACAAGTTGCCTTTCACACTGGCTAACCTTACAAAGAAATCATGGCAACAAGAAATACATTCGAGGGTTTACCTTGTTCCCCAAGTCACAGCTGATCCAACGAGTGATCTAACCCTCCCGGCAAACACTGTGAAGTCCCTGCACAATCACTGTGTGGGCCAGCGTCTTGCCTCTAGAAGACCATGTTACCCTTTTTGTTGGATCGATTTACTGGATGAAGACTATTGTTCAGCCCTCCTGGCTCGGAACCTTGCTTCTCCAGCAAAATCTCGGACTACTGACGAATACTTTGCATTGCCACTGCAAGATCCCCTCTAGACTGTGTCAACTCTACATGAACCCCTCTTGGGTTGCGTAGGCCTCTACGTTGCCTCTACTGATGCTCAAGATGCCTCTCTGATACGTACTCTTTGGCTCAGAACTTCCAAATCTCTGTTTCTGGCCTTCTCACTACAATTCAAATCACTTGTTCGATTTTCTCAGCAAACCACGCCCTAGAAAAATCGAACTGACTGATCAACTTGGTGTGTCTCCAATTGACCCTCAAGCCTCCTCTTATACTTTTCCTGTTGATGAATCAACACTCGAGATTAAGTCCCTAATCAATAGCTAAGATTAAAACAGACTTGTTCCTCGTCTCTTAGAAGCTTCTCACCCATATTTTTATTAATACCCATTAATATTTTTATTTTCCTAAGTTTAGACTTAGGAACCCCATTAAAAATATTAATTATTTTAATAAAACACAATCCGGGTAGAATTTCACCAAAGGATTTTTGGGTCTTGGAGATCTCATGTGTTCTAGCCCTTCCACAAAATTTCGGAGCTAGAGCACGTTCGATGCTACCCAAAATCAACATATGGACCCAGACTCCATCTAAGATCATTCACTTCGCCTTTGCCATCTCTTTCCTGTATTCCTTCAACTGATCTGCATCCTGAGGTACTGCCACTACATTATCTACATAGGCTTTCATGCCATATTTATCCACCAGGAAGGACATCCTAGCCTTCCAGATCACAAAGTTGGAGGCTCCCTCCAACCTATCCTAATCTCTAAGCCCAGTTGTGGCCATCTCTAATTCTAGTTGAAAATCTCCCTCTTCCTTTGGTTGGCTATTGAATCTGCCATTTGCACTCCCTTCTAGAGTGAGAAACTCTGCTCGCAGCTACTGCCAACTGCAATTGGAAAAATCAGATTTCTAGGCTAGAAACTGTTGGAAATACTGGGGGGGGTGAATTAGTAATCCTTAGCAATTAACACTTTTAAACCTTTTCAGAGAATTAGTTAATCTTCAATTATTATTAATGTTTATGCAGTAATAACAGAAAATAAAATAACACAATAGGCACAAGAATTTTAGGTGGAAAACCCCCTCCGAGTCAAAAACCACCGAACGATTTTCTAATAAATTCTTTAACCTTCGGCCCCAACTGAAATGAAAGCAACAAATTCCTAGAATTCTAGAAAAGCATTCTTCTCCAGCTCCCACTGGAAGGACGCTCCAACGCCCTGGTTTCTTTAGCAATCAACTGAATGGATGCCACAACACCCTAGCGGACCACAACTCACCCTAGCACCACCCTACCACCCTGAAGTGCTCACAAGCCCCAACTTCTAGGCGACTTCATACACCTGCCTAGCACCTCCCTACCACCCTATAAAGACAAAAATTAAATACAACAATGATCCACGATACAGTATGATTTGCAATGGTTTTGACCGAACACCCAATCACACTATGACCAACAACCCAACCATGACATCATCCCAACAGACACTCCTATACCTCCCAATAATGCCTTTTCGACTCTAGGCAGATTGACTCTTTTACAATAATGACTCTTCCAATGATGACACTTTTACAAATGACTCTTTTACAACTTTACAATGATGACTCATGGCCTTGACACTTCTTCACAATATACGGATGGTTGTCATGTCTTTAAAGGATGTCCCACTACAATGCTTCCTTTGATTTGATACTTCTGCTCTTGAATTCTTGCTTGAAGTTGTACTTGAATCTTCTTCTACCTGCATGCAAAATTTGCCTGGCGAAACCAATCCCAAAACAAAACAAAATACCCTTCAACTTACCTCTGCCTGCAAAACACATGTAAGTGCATAATAATGAATAAATTAAAATTAAAATTACAATGCGTACCTAAAGTGTGCTTGTCATTTTTGTTGTTGACTTGTTGCAGCAGTAGACAAAGACTCCCACTCTTGATATAGGCCTGGAATCTATGCAAGACTATATCCAGAATTGACCTAAACATATATACAATAAAAACTGATGATAGACCCTAGACTTGTGATGGACCAAGTTCTAAGTACAACAACAGAGACCATTCTATCAAATATGACAAGACATGTAACATGAACTTACAATATCATATACATTTAGCAGACTTGGTGTAGCATCAAGAATATGTAGCATCAAATGTGTAGTATCAAGAATAGGACATCCGAAAAACTAACTGTGACATATAGAGACATAAAGATATAACCGAGACCCTGTATATACTTACTTTGTCCTGCAAAAGCATATGTCAGAGATGATACTCAAAATTCAAATGTGAACACTAATCATACATACCTTGTTGTAGGAGACTTACCCTTGACTGTTGATGTGTGGTCCTTACTGCAATGATCCTTGAATGCATACTTTTTCTTGCCTTCTAGGAGCTCAATATTGAATCTGTTGTATCTATGTAATTTCGGATATCCAGGGCTTGAATTTTCGTCCTGTGGTAGCCCTCTACATCCTCTTTCCAAACCCACAGGTCGTACTGCAGTGATCCTTGAATGCATACTTTTTCTTGCCTTCTAGGAGCTCAATATTGAATCTGTTGTATCTATGTAATTTCGGATCTCCAGGGCTTGAATTTTCGTCCTGTGGTAGCCCTCTACATCCTCTTTCCAAACCCACAGGTCTAATCAATATTGGATTCTTCAAGAAAGCGTTATGCCCAATCTCCCGTGATGACTTGATTATAGACTAGTTCAGTAGAGTGAACTTGTACGAAGTGACACGTGTCACTGTTGCGACCTTCGGCCCTCAAAACGATACTCAACAAACCAAAGTCCATCCTCTTTCTGTGACTATTTACGAAATTTGAATCCAATGCTCAGAGAGAAAGTTATGACAATTTTTCCAACGTCACCTGTTTGACATGGAATTCGGGAGCCTGCAAAAACCCTAACTTCCTCGAATCATATCTCCGAAAATATAGCGAACCAAGATCTGAAATTCGGTCACGAGGTTCATCAAGATTTCGGCTCAAATGGGTTTTGATTTTAGCTTCTGAAGCTTTGCAGAAAAAAGTAATAGTGAAAATGCCATGATGACCTGTTTGAAACCACAAAATCCCTACCAAAGGAGGATATGAAAGTCATTATTTATATGAATTTCTTGAGTTGAAAGGGTCCTCAACAAGTGAACATTGGAGGAATTTTAGGAGCAAATTATTTTATTATTAATTATTAACTATTCAATGACCTCAACCAATTATGAGTGCCATGCCGCAACCCCATAGGTTTTTTGCCCACTAACTGGGGTTACAAACTTCAAACATGAATATCTCTCAAACTGTGAAGAACTACTTGGCATGCCATATATCAACGGAAACATCTTGACAAGTAGAATCCATCTAGAAGATCCTTGACTCAAAATAGAGTAAATTGCCAAGTCAAAATTCCCTTGCAAGATCAGGGTAGCCCTTGGTGTTGCTTGGGTTGACATCAATGACAACCATTGATCAATAGAAACCCTATGAGAGAAATTCCTCCACCCGACGCTTATTCTGCTGCAAAACCCTTTTGCACCCAAACAAGGAATCCGCTCAACGAAAATATGAGCTAAAACTGCCCTTTTCCCTGCTAGAATCACTCGAACTGGCAAGCTGAATTTTTCTACCAACCTGCACTGAAAAATCAAACTTCCCAACAATTCGTACTACCTAGCTTAGGCTCTGTGCAACCCGCATAAGTTCGTCCTACTACTCCCTCTGAACAACAAATTTCTGCTTCCGCTTCTGAGCTTCCCTGTCTAATCAAAATCGCTCTGATACCATGTGAATATTTCAACTATTGCAGCAACTAGAAATTATTCTTCTAACTGTAAATTAATTAACAATTTATTTGCCCACACAAACAACGAATAATTCACAACTGCAATTTTCACCAAATTAATTTATGCATAAGATAAACTGGAATCTGAGAAAAATTGGCAGACACACAAAATTTGACACCATTATTTTTGGACAAAAGTCACTGGAAAAGCCCAACTTGGGAAAATTAGTGCAACAATTGAGGTTTTTTATTATTAAGCAGTAGTGAGATAAATCTGACTACAACTGGATACTGAAATCTGGCAATCGTACAGAGAAAAACACTGGCAAAAATCTAGTGAGGAATTTTCCGCACCCCACAAGCAATCTGGGCTCTAACTACCAGCTCCAAGTGAGCCATCAAAACAGCTTTTGTGCAGGCCTGCGTCACCCTAGTGTTGTCCCTTCCGCGCTCTTCCTGAAACAACTACTCCTCAAGCCGTCATGTCTGCTGCTGACTGAGAAACTATCTCTCTGACACTCTGGAAAATATTCCCGACCGAAATGAAACTCAACTTCTCTCCAGCAAAATCGAATTGCCTCTAGAGACTTCTGCGCAACCCCTGCATCAGCCTCTCTATGGCTATTTCTGCCTCTCTGCAAGCTACTCTCCGAAACTGGAATCTCTTCCTTCAAACTCACTGTCCCTGCCCTTCTTTGCCTCTTCTTCCCTTCTCTGGCTCGAACTCTTCCGGCAACTTCTCCTACTATCTGGATATCGAATTGCCCAAGGAAATCGATCTCAAGTGTGTCACAAGTGTGTGTTCTCCATCTAGCCATCGACCTCCTCTTATAATCTCCAGTTGGAACTCCAACGGCCAAGATTAAATCATAATCGATGGTTGAGATCATATCTGGATCGATCCATGTGAGTTTTTAGATGGTTCACAGCTTTCTCAATTAATATTGATTAATTAACCTCTTTTGCCAAGTTTAAACTTAGGAAGTATTTAAAAATAGGCTAATAATATAATTGAGACACTTTTAGGTGGAATTTCCATAAATGGTTTTTGGGCTATGAAGAACTCCTGTGTTTTAGCCTCTCCACAAAATTTTGAGAGTAGAACACCTTTGATGCTACAAAAACTAACATAAATGACTAATTAAAGCCATTTTTAATCAGGGAAAATGGTAAATCTCCCACCATAATCTCTCCGGCCACAAAAAGTCACTTCTCAACATCCCATCCTGTAGATTTTCTCATTCTGGTTCCAACGAGCTATTACACTGAGGTATTCCATCAAATATTTCTCTAGGAATGCTACCTCAAGTGAAATTAATTAAGTCAAGCTCAATAATAACCCTGTTTGCTGAAAGTTGTTGGAATGCAACGGAACGAAAGGCAAGTTGCAGAGATGGTAGAATATTCCAAGCAAATGCCATCAGATCCTATAAAAACTCCTTAAAACTCCCCCAAGACCCCTGATGATGTAATCTTGCTCCTGCAGCCTAGCCATCATATAACTTGGAAACCCATCCTAGCTATAATTTAGAGGAAAATAAAAATGGCGACATGACATCCTCCTGCCCCAAGATTACTTGCCCTCAAGCAATCTTCACCTGTCCATTGTAGAGGCATTTCAAACTAATACTAGAATCCCATACGAACCACTGGTCCACATCATGCCTCCAAGCAATCCAAAAATGACAGAATCCCTCAATACTTGGATCCCGAGCCCATCTCTGACTCAACCTACTACTAGTAGATCTACCTGGATCCCAATGCCACCATAGCCAACCATCATCCAAGTCCCATAGCTATGTTTGTGCTCTGTATCTGACCATAGATGTTGCTCCACAAGTAGAATACCAACTCATCACCTCTCTCCAATCCAACCTCTGGCATAAGTCGAGGTCAACCCCACTCTATTGATGTTGGGCTAGTGCTACCTGAATACTGATGAATTATCGGTCCAAATACCATTGCCCACTGAAACATGTAGTAACCCTCTCATTTAAGGGCTCCTGGTGCACTATGCCCCTGACTAAGAATGATACTCCATCAATAGGATACCAACTCATGATATCCCACCAATCCAAGGCATGGGCATCAATGTAAGGAACAAGTCTACTATGTTGGTGTTGGTCCACACTCAACTCATGCTGCTCTATCTGGTCAATCATCAAAATTGTCCAAGAAGACATGCCCTACTACACAAGAAGACTAATGGCTAAACCGTGTTGCATGCCCTATCTATGGACTCCTGAAGAGGGATGTTGCCTGGAAACACTGCAGCTCTATTGGCTTACCACTGCACCTATCTGCACCTCATCAATGGGTAGGCCCAAAGATGAATGCACCACCATCTCCAAAAGATCCTCTCTCATCTGTCCAGAAACTCCATGCTCCTCCGGTCTACTAACCTCCTACAAAACTATCCTATCAGACTCGGCACCTCCTGACAACAAGTGTCTACTAGTACTACAACCCTATTGGATGTATGTGCATCTGTCTACTCCTAATCAATGGTTGGTCCAAAAGATGGTTGTTCATCCTCCTCTATCATGGGCTCAACTTGAACCTCCAACTGGCTCTCCACAAAAAGCTCATCATGCATACTGTGCATATCATCCTCCTCAGTTGACTCATGCTCCATCATATGCTACTCATGTTTAGTTGTCTTTGGTGACTCATCACCCTGAATGTCTCCCATAGGGTCCACTGACTGCTCACTATACACACCGGAATATAAATTTGGCCTGCTGTTAACAACCCCACATGACTGCTCATGCTCCTCAGAGGCATCCTCGTATGAACCCCTGGACTCATCCAAAGAAGAATCCTCATCCTGAAAGTTAGAAGGAATCTCCTCCTGATCTACCCCTGTCATCTCCTCAGTGTCACCCATGCATGAGTGGTTAGGTCCCCAAGGTTCCTTGCAAATGAAGCAAAGACCTTTCCTCCTCAGCTCATTCTTGTTGCATAGTTGGTCACCACAAATCCACTGCAACTCCTCCTGGGTCAACCGTCTCCTGAAAAACCCAATGTTCTGCTCAAGCAACCTTTTGGCTAGTTCATAAGTAGTAGGTGAAAACAATTGTTCCTCCCTCCAAATGGCCAACAATTTAGACTGCAGCCTCCTACAAATGGCATCATGGATTCCCATACATGACGACAAAATGGACTGCATGTGTGTTATGACCATGTCAGGATGATGTTTCCAAGTGTTGAAGAAGCATTGGAACATCTACAGGATCAAGTCGTTACACTCCAACTCAAACATGAGGTCATAGGATCTAACCAAGGCCATGACTTCTAAAATCTCTAGCATTTTCCCAAAGGTAGGGCCCTCACTGTTATTAAAATCCTAAAAAGTCTCTACTATCATTCTAAAAAATCTCCTCATAACATCATCATTGTAAGGAGGTATAGGTGTGGTTAGTCTCATGATGTTACTGAGACAAGATGCAACTAGAAGCCTAACTTCTTCACAAGGTTCCTCCAAGAACTTGTGTTGTATGAGAGCAAGCATAACTAGTTTTAGAGCCCAAATTAGTTTATTCCCTTCTAACTGGTTCACTTCAGAAAAGAGTGCATCCAGTTCATGATCCAAAAATGGATCATGGATAACCCTCTAAATCTTCAAGTCTTCAAAATTTCCTAAAAGGTCAAAACCATCGCAAAAGGAGACGTTTTAGACTTATCGAATAACGCTATCGGGACCCAAAAATCTGAACAAATGGTGGAAATAAGGCATGTTGGAGGCTTAAACCAAATCTGCACAGGAGCCGTCGGATCTGGCCGATCAGCAGTCCAAATCCGATCGACATATTGCATCGGCGATGACAGGCGGAGGCAATCGGAGGCATAACATGCGATGGGACCAGGCCGATGCAATACCGCGATTGCCGATACCGGCGGATCGCAATCAGCGTTGGCATAGACCATACTATATGGAAAGGCCTCGGGTTTATGCGATTACAACAAGTCGCATCGCAATATCGCATCGGAGCTACGCAACAGAGCGGGCTATATACATATACATATATGCGATGCGATTGATCGGACCCGATAACATTATAGCCGATACTATATATTATTTCAAGTCCGATAAAGCCATTTTTTCGGGATTTTTCCATATTTTAATGTATTTCTAAAATACAAAGGGACAGGCCATTTGCGACTTGCGAACAACGACTTGTGGGCGGACCCAATAGGAGTATAGACCAGATTAAAGGACTTTTGAAGTCCAAAAAGACTGTGTTTTGGCGGATTTTCACAGTGTGAAGGCATTTCTTTGTGTTAACAAAAAGCGGCCGTTTTAGGGATTTCACAAGCCCGATGCACTCATCCATTACAAAATAGGTGGCATCCCTCCCTGAGGGCGTTTAGCAATGATTGCTAATGCTCAGAGAAGGGATTTGAGCGGATCAAAACAGGAAGACAGAGAGCCCAAAAGGGAAAATGAACCAACAGCGCCGATTTGGCTTAAAAGCCATAGAACGACAAAGACAGGGAGGTTGTTGGTTGTTGAGGTTGCTGTTGGGCTTTGTTGCTGACAGTGAAACCAAAGCAGGAATCTAAGGCGAAGGAGGCAGCACAGAAGCAAAAAGGTAGCCAAGGGAGTCACTTGGAAGCCAAGTGAAAAAACAAGAGGGCTGTAAACTGAGAGAGGGCAGAAAGAAGCCAGAGCCAAAGAGCCAGAGCTAGAGCTAGAGCCGAAGAGCCAGAGTTAGAGCCAAAGAGCCAGAACTAAGAGCCAAGAGCCAAGAGCCAGAGCTTCAAGAGCCAGGGAATAAAATAGCAGGAGTTAAGCCAAGAGCCTGTAAAAAAAACTTATACCATAATCCCAGAGAGCTTAGTTGAGTTGACTAGAGCTCACGGAGATGTAGCCCAAGAGTTGTGGATGAACTCCTAATTAAATTGTTGTTTCTGTGTGATTGTTTATTGTTGCTTTATTTTCTGTTACATGTATTTATACATCAGTTTAAGCACATTTACATACCAGCACAAATAGTGGATTTTTAAAGCATATAACCCGTTAAAAACAAACATAAGCATACACTATATTGTCAAGCATATTATCAATTCCGCATTGGTTAATCAATAAGACTTGGGAGTATTCAAGCTTTGGAAGTTAGACAAGAAGCCTAAGTGCCCCATTTTTCAGATTAGGTGGTATCAGAGCTTAAGATTGATTAACCACACCTTCAAAAAAGGTTATATCAACACGCTTGATTGACAGAGCAAAGATTGCTTGTCTGAAAGGTGTTTGGGCAGTCAAGGATTGATTGTCTGATTGATGTATGCTTGTTGCAAACTGACTATTTTCTGAGTTTGCAGAGGTGAAGAGAAAGCTATAGAAAGCATGGTCCAGCAAGGACAAGAAGAAAGAAGAAGTCATTGGCATAATGACAACTTCTACCAGTGAGTCCTCGAATTCTTCTTTCTTCATCACAAGACTCTTTGATGAAGACAAGAAGCAAGAATTGTCCACCATGATGGATATGGTGAGATAAATGTATGAGGATGGAAGGAAGAGCAACAGACTTAGAGAGCAGTTGAATTCCGTTGAGGAAGAGAAACAGTTGCTTTCTAACAAATTGCAGGAAATGGAGAGGCAACTTCATATTGCAAATATGAACCTGAAAAGGATGCATGAGTTGGAGACACAGCGCTTTGTTGTCCAAGAAGCCTTGGTCAAGTATCAACTTGAAGAAGAGGTAAACCATTCCAATTTGACTTCAAATTCTTCTGAAAATGCTTATATTGGTTCTTTTGAAAAACATACCAAAGGCATAGGTTCCAAGCTAATGTCCAAGATGGGCTATGAAGGAAAGGGCTTGGGCAAGCATGCACAAGGTATTGTTGAACCAATAATGGTTGAAGAAAGGCCTAAGTATTTGGGTATTGGCTATGGACAGTCTTATGGAGAAAGTTCGAAGGCTGCCATGAAGGCCATTGAAACAACTCCAAGAAGGGTTGCATTAAAGAGTGTGAAAATTGTATTCAAGAAGAATGCAATAGCTTGAAACATCATTTCCAGGATGCACGTGTTCAGAAGCACACACTTGAACCAGAGAGTTGGGAGACTCCAACATCCTTGAAGAGATTGATGGTGTTCCAAAGGGAGCCACTTCTTCATTTGCTTCACCTCCGCATGAAGGCAATAAAGGTGAAAGAAAAAGGTATAAATCTAGTTCTAAACACATTCCTTTTGATTGTGCAAAGCATAATAAATTTCCACATATGTATGGAAAAAGAATTGCATGTTCCTTTTGTGGTTTGGATAACCATCATGTTTCTAGATGTTGGAAGAGAATGGCCACACACAGGAAACTTTTGAAGGAAAAGAAGCAAGAAGCCAAAAGTCCATTGGACAAGGCAAATCATGCTGTCAAGAGGATGCACATGCAGTGCACTTACTGCCATAAGCAAGGACATCTTGCTGCAAAATGTTGGACTTTGAATCCAGCAATGCTTCCACAAAAACTAAAGAAAGTGGAAAGAGAAAATGGCAGAAATGGAAGTGAAGATTCCATGAATGATGTGTCTCAGAATGATTCACATGATGATGCTGATGTGCAGACAAAGGAAGTACCTTTGGAAGGGATTGGTAAGGAACAATTAGAGTTCTTATCCGATTAAAATTGCATGTCTATTAATGCATCTACATTATATTTCATTTTAGCTTCGAAAGTACAGTGTGCTTAAGTGAAAGTTGAAGGATGAAATGCATGCATGAGCATGAGATGCATGAACACAAGGATGTTGATGATTTCCTTGTTTTTGAACATATAACTTGCAGGGTTAATTGCTTTGACATGCATGTGATGCCATGTTGACTTGGAAGAAGTTAACTTAGTCTCCAAATGGAGATAATGATTAAGTGTTTCATCTTTTGAAAAAGAGTCCTAATGGTCTTTTCTACTTGCTTGACTTGAAGAGTCATTTGTTTTAAAGGCATGTTTTGTGGGCTTGTTGTCTAGTCCATCATTTGTATGCAGATTTAAGACATGGAGGTGTTCACAAGATGTGAAATCTGTTTCTTTTGTTGAAGCGGGAATTTTGTCCATCCAGTTGTGTCTATATGCTTGTTGTTGTTAACAGTTGTTGTTCGCAGCTTTTCAAACAGGGGCAAATGAAAGTTTTGTGGAGCAGATGTACTTCACATTTGTTTGAGCCACCTTGGATCAATGATCAAGGCAAAGAAGTTCAAACCACCTTCTATGACCAGTTCAGCAGAAGTTCTGCAGGAAGGCAAGGAGGAAGACAGTTCTTCCCAAGAAGACCAGCCCATCCAAGAAGTGAAGTGGTCAGAAACTATTGGTTCAGAGGCACTATGCAAAGGCTGTAGGGAGGCTGAAAGAAGAGGGTGAGTCACTCTCATTTACTGTTCAGATCAGTGTTAGTCTTTTGGAGACCAAGTCTTTAAAATCTCCTAAAAGGTCAAAACCATCACAAAAGAAGAAGTTTTAGACTTATCGTATAATGCTATCGAGACCCAAAAATCTGAAGAAATGGTGGAAATAAGCCCTGTCGGAGGCTTAAACCAAATCTGCACAAGAGTCATTGGATCTGGCCAACCAACGGTCCAGATCCGATCGGCATATCGCATCGGCGGTGACAGGCGGAGGCAATCAGAGGCATAACATGCGATGGGACCGGGCCGATGTGATACCGCGATCGCCGATATCGGCAGATCGCAATCGGCGTTGGCATAGACAATACTATATGGAAAGGCCTCGGACTTATGCAATATGCGATTGCATCGCAGTATCGCATTGGAGCTACGCAACGGAGCGCGCTATATACAGATACATATATGCGATGTGATTGATCGGACCCGATAACATTATAGGCGATACTATATATTATTTCAAGTCCGATAAATCCATTTTTTCAGGATTTTTCCATATTTTAATGTATTTCTAAAATAAAAAGGGACAGGCCATTTACAACTTGTGGGCGGACCCGATAGGAGTATAGACCGGATTTAAGGACTTTTGAAGTCCGAAAAGACTGTGTTTTGGCAGATTTTCACAGTTTGAAGGCATTTCTCTGTGTTAACAGAAAGCGGCCGTTTCAAGGATTTCACGAGCCTGATGCACTCATCCATTACAGAATAGGTGGCATCCCTCCCTGAGGGCGTTTAGCAATGATTGCTAACGCTCAGAGAAGGGATTTGAGCGGACCAAAATAGGAAGACAGAGAGCCCGAATTGGAAAATGAACCAACAGCGCCAATTTGGCTTAAAAGCCACAGAACGACAAAGACAGGGAGATTGTTGGTTGCTGAGGTCGTTGTTGGGCTTTGTTGCTGACAGTGAAGCCAAAGCAGGAAGCTAAGGCGAAGGAGGCAGCGCAAAAGGAAAAAGGCAGCCAAGGGAGTCACTTGGAAGCCAAGTGAAAAGCCAAGAGGGATGTAAACTGAGAGAGGGCAGAAAGAAGCTAGAGCCAAAGAGCCAAAGCCAGAGCCAGAGCCGAAGAGCTAGAGTCAGAGCCAAAGAGCCAGAACCAAGAGCCAAGAGCCAAAGCTTCAAGAGCCAGGGAATAACATGGTGTTTGAACCCGTTGTTTCTGTGTAAAACAACAAGAGTTAAGCCAAGAGATTGTAGAAAAGACTTATACCATAATCCTAGAGAGCCTAGTTGAGTTGACTAGAGCTCACAGAGATGTAGCCCAAGAGTAGTGGGTGAACTCCTAATTAAATTGTTGTTTTTGTGTGATTCTTTATTGCTGCTTTATTTTCTGTTACATGTATTTATACATTAGTTTAAGCACATTTACATACCAGCACAAACAGCGGATTTTTAAAGCATATAATCCGTTAAAAACAAACATAAGCATACATTATATTGTCAAGCATATTATCAATTCCGCATTGATTAATCAATAAGACTTGGGAGTATTCAAGCTTTGGAAGTGGGAGAGGTTCATATAAGTTAGACAAGAAGCTTAAGTGCCCCATTTTTCAGATCAGTTCATCTAGTTTGAAAAGAACTTTTCCTATGACCCTCGTGTTTTAAATCGGTCTCAAGTGCAAGGATTTTGCATCCAATCAATCTCCAGCTATTTCTGCAGATACTTTGGCTGTTCTTTTTGAAGAATGGCATAGCCCCTCTTGATAAAGTTTGTTGTCTTGTTTGGGTTTATGGTCCTGTTGTTGCTCAAATTGTTCAAGCACCATGAAAACGGCTCAAGGCGGGGGCTATCACTTTGAACCCCACCCACTCCGTTCTAGTTGTCTCCCAACAACAGGCTATAGGGGGTAGTCCCTATGGAATCAAGATGATGAGACACAAGTTGGGAACCAACTTGTCCGGAAGACACAGTTGAGTGGCCTAGCTACTTGGTTAAATTTAGCAAGAATCAAGGATTTAATTATATTTAGAAATGAGCCCAGTGCCTTATGGAGTCAAAATTCTTGCTTATTACAAATTAAGACCAAGTAATCGGATGGACAACCGATACTCCAACGGTTGACTAGCCTATATGCTATGCAAATCCTAAGATCTAGGTATAATGCAAGGATCTTAGTTACTTTTAGATTATATGCCTAGTCTAAATAGAACCTCTCTCTTAATTGTTTTGAGACCAGTCTTTAGAGTAGATTGTCGAATAGAAGCCAACGGGAAGCAAGCAGAGGCTTGATTAACGATACCTTCCCTTGTGTTCCAACCACCCAGCGCCTCCGATGCTGCAAAGACTGTGGCTTTGACAACTGCAAAGTCACTGTGTTAACCACTAAAAAGTGGTTGAATCCCTCAAGCTAGATGAGAAAGGGTTGTCCTAGGAATCTATCAACCAAGCTTATGCTTGGAGATAAATTTTTTGACTTAGTTACCAGAGAATCCACAGTAAAAACCATTTTCCGTCAACGTTTCAAATCCCAACCGAGATCCATCATCAGGACTTCTTGAATGCTTCTTGAAAGATATAAACCACAAATGTCTTAAATTGGAGATAAATTATGAGTGCAAGCTGAGCCTAGAATGCTAATGCAATGATTATGAGTGAGATTCTCAGTTTAAGATTTGGTTGAGTACTTTAAGTTATGATGAATCTTGAAAGACAAGAGTACTTATCAATAAGTTATATACACTCTTACAACCAAGAAAGTGCCAATAACTTAGTGCCAATGTTAACCAAACCACGGGATATTCAACTAAGGATGATAATCCACTTAACAATTAGCCAAAGATCATCAACACAAGATACAAGATAATTTAATGATGATTATCAACAATATTATGACAAGATTATGCTCTTTAGATAACGCCACTTATTAAGAGATGTTAGATCAAGTCTTAGATGCCAAGATAATCAAATAGATTCCTTAATGCCTTAGATCACAATGTTACTTGTTAATCAATTAGACAATATGACTTAGAACACAAGATATAAAGATGCCCAATTTAAGATTAGAGTGCTTTAGAGAGTGCTTATTAGATGTGAACTTGGAACTTATGGATCAACTCAAACAACAAATTTGTTGGCCAAATTGCTATAAGACAATGAGACAAGAGCAACTATAATCTATAGAACATGAACAAAGCTATATCTGATGCAACTTGTGTTCCAATGAGCAAATATTTAACTTTTAGGACAGCAGTAAATATGTCACTTCACACCAAGAGATTATCAAGCATATAGATTTGAAAATGACCAATAAGTATCCTGATGACTTGCCAATGTAAAGTTATGAATTTTAGCCCACTCAAGATGCACTATTCAATGCATATATCAGATCTGAAATCACTTATTACAACAGTGAGAAAATTACGTAAACAGTGAACTATTAGTGCATTAACTTATGCCAAAATGTGCCCATAACTTTCTAGACGCTGAAACAAATTTATCAATGAGCAATTATGAGTTTTTAGGGCTTCTTAAGATGTGTTATTCAGAAATTATCAGATCTGATATATTTAGTTATGCAGAGATATTCCAACAACCAAACAAGTAGATCTAGGCTAGATCTTTATTGTCCGGGTAGCCAAAACACTAGCAAACTTTTACCCTAAGATTATCAATGTGTTTAGACCACTTAGATGTGATTTTTAGGGGATTCATTGTTATGAAATAATTATGACAGCTGAAGCAAAACAGTGATAAAGTGAGGGTTTAGAGAGCAAACCCTAGGCCCAAGGCCTTGTAGCACACTTGCCCAAGTTGCCAAAAAATTTCTAAAGCACTTTGGCACCTGAAAACACCAACTTTGAGCAACTTTCTCTTACAAAACACACCAAGCTTCAGTCCCAAAATCAAACCTACCCACAAATATGGAAGAGAGGGAAAATTAGGGCCAAGAGAGGGCAACACCAGGCCTAGTAGGGCTAGCATTGGGGAGATAGAGGGCTAGAAGTGTCAGCGCTGGAGGGATAAGGCCTTGGAAGGCAAAATGACTTAGGGAAAGAGCCCTACAGGGTTGTCGTGGGTCCCACAAGGTCCATGACCTAGGAAAAGAGGAGGTCGAGGGCTGGGACAAGGCCCTAAAGCCTACGGCCTAGGGCTTAAATGCTGAAAAGGAGAGCTGCAATCCCTTGGAGGGTTGCGGCTTGGAAGAAGAGGGTGAAAGGAGGGAGGATAAGAGTTGAAAAGGGAGGACGGAGGGAGCCGTGGGGGATAGGAGGCTAGCGGAGGAGGAAGGAGAGGAAAGGAGGGCCGACGAGGGGAGGTTGAGGCCTCTAGGCCTTGTTGACCACTAGAGTAGCACCTGATGATTATATGAAGACTCCATGCCCAAGGATGATCCAAAGGACACTTGTACCATCAAATATCATCAGTCAACAGAGTTTTTTAACTCTACTTCTATTTTCTCATCATCTTTCTTGTACCCAGATTCCACCTCCTACGGAGAATTGTAATAAGTGATACTAGTAATGATGAGTTTTGATTCTATAAAAGGCCTAAGATGTTGGAACTCGATCAGCAAACAAGTACACCTTGGAGTGTTTTTTTTAATCTGGTTAATTATCCCTTCTTTTTCAAAGACGAATAATTTTCTGGGTTTTTTCACTCACTTTTTACCCCAAAGCCGGGGTGACGGTTTGAAAGTTGAGCCCCTAACACATCTTAATGCCTAGAGTCGATGTATATTACCATACTAGATGACACAAAAAATTTCGTGGAATTTGGTTAGGTCTAGGTAGTCATATTTTAATTTTTTAGACTTTCTGCACTGCGGAAATTTCTAATAAAATTGTATTTAAATTGTAATAAGTGTAGTCTAGAGAAGTTGTACGGGGTATGAGTAATCAAAATTACACCTCTCACCCTCAACGTTCTACTATAAAAAACTTTGAGGGGTTAATAATGTGATTTGGACCCTCAAAAGCCACTTTTCCTAAGTTTAGTGGGAAATCTAGCAATTAATTAAGCCATAAATTAAATAAATGGAGAAAAATAAATATCCACACATGCTAAATGTTGTGGAAATGAAGTGAAAAATTATGGGGGAGTTAAAGTGAAGTCTCAAGGTGATGTGGACTCCTAAAATTAAGAAAAGGACGTGTGCTCAAATAAAATCGAATTTCTGGCATTAAATGAAAAAGTTACTTACTTGGAAATTCGAATTTGTAAAGTTAATGCACATCTGGGAGGGATTTGGGAGAATTTTTGGTGGATATTTTTGTGGGAAATTGTCCCCACATGGGTTACCACCCATATAAACTTGTCATTCTATCGTAAAATTCGAATTTAGCACATAAGGAAAGAAGAAAATGATGTCCACTTGCCAGAAATCAATTGTTACACTTGGCATTGGAGCTCCATTCAACAAATTCGAATTTCTCTTTGGGATTGTCACCTCATGCCATTTGTCATTGTCATTCTTCATTGGGATTTGCTCCAACTCTCTATATAATAGAGCCATGGGCTCTCATTTGTATCATATTCTTACTAGCTATTGTGCTTGCGGAAGCGTTGGTGCCTTGTACACTTTCAAAAATATCAATAAAGACTTTGGGGTTTCATTCATGAGGTGTTCCTCCTTTGGAAGTGTGATGAATTGTTGATTATTGGTATAATTCTTTTTACTCATGCTTTGATCTAATTTGTTTTCATATGCTCTTGTTGATTTGTTAATGTAGAGCTATCTTGTATTGACATTTGATTTAGAAGTGTGTTCTAGGTATAGAATGCTCTAATTGGTTTTAAATAAATCTCTAGAGCTTCTTATCACTATTTATTGCTAAATCTATATGGAGCTAATTCTTGATTGAAGTTTTGTAGAGAGAACATCTTGTTGAGATCACAAAATCAACCGTGAGGGGAAGTCTTTGGAGAGACCAACCCACTCTTGATACATTCTTAAAAGAGCTCTCATTTTTTCTTTGAGCCTTCATAGTCTTATCTTACAAAGTGGTTTTGCAGGGGTTTTGGCACATAGCTTGTACACAAGCCGAGCACTTCTAAATTTAAATCTCTTTTAAAAAAACATTGTGTTTCATTTCTTTCATTTGCTATCTAAGAGCTTGAAGATGGCTAAGCAAAGACGAGAGTTTACTCTCACTCTTTAACTTAGCCTTTTGTAAATTATAATTGTACATATACATTTTATCTTGTTGATTTTTTCACTAATACTTAACTTATTTTGCAGTCATTGTTTAGATTGTTTGCCAACTCTTGTGTGGCAGATTTTAGAGAACAACCTCCTACAACATCTAACAAACGTTTGCAAGACATTTGACAGATGTTGGGTGTTCGATTTCAAAGGATGTCATGAGCCCTTTTCAGACTTATTTTGGCCAAGTCGAGTTCACTAGAGGGCTACCTATTTTCCTCTCTAAGCCGTGGGCATTTGGAGGAAACTCACACCTTGTTTCCCTTGCATAAGTTTTGTGAGATCTCGTCACTACTTTCTCAAGAAAAGAGATCTAGTATCCAAATTTCAAGCAATTATTGTGAGGACTCCCCTTTAAGTTTAGTTGACGACTTTGAAGGGCCCTCTTCTCATTGTAATATTAATAAAAGATCTAATTTGTTTGTGGGAGCTTGGGATTTATCCCATGGTATCCTATCTCCGCATTTAGAGGGAGGTTTCTCTTGGGTGAATTGACATTTGCATGGTTTAAGCTTTCATACTTCATTCACTTACATGCATGCTTTAATTGGGAATTAACACAACCTCACTATCCCATTTCATTAAGTTAAAGTTTGTTACAATTTCATTTGAGCTTTGCATTCTTTATCTCATTGTTGCTTGAAGCTACAAGCTTACACTTTACTTTGGGCAATTCATCCTTTACATGCAAGCATTTTATATTCTTAACAAACTTTGATTCGTTTCCATTTAACTTCGTAAATTGTTTCATGAGCACTTGAATACATGCTTCAATTTTATGCTACATTGTTATCTTGAATATTGGAGCAATTTATTGTCATTGTCTATTTGAAACAAATTTTACTTTCAAGCAAATTACTTGTATCATTTTAATTCATTGATGAAACATATGCAACACTTGTAAGCTAATTTTATTCCTCCAATTGAAGTTATAATTGCAACTTATGTAACATTGTTTCATTTTCAAGAATTGCAAACAATCTCTTTGAAACATTTGCATGTATCATTATTTTAATTTGAGGTATTAACACGATTTGCATTTCATTTATGCATTTTAGTGTAGTAAGGCTCCAAGCCTCATTAAAATTTTACCTCCAACATAAGTTAGTTGAAGTAGACATCTTAGGGATCCTCTACTCCTCTATTGACTCCTCATTGTGAGATCCATATCTTGGGGCGAGGGTGAGGTCTGAGGATTCAAGAGTTAAATTGTAATCTTGTGGTAAAAATAATTAATAAAATTAACCAAGAGCAATTTCCATTATATTTACTTTATGTCTCTTGATGGTTTGAGTTTTCATATGCAAAGTCTATGCCAAAAGCAAGTATTGTAATCATTTCAAACAAGTGCTTTATTTTCATGCTTCAAGTCTAATTGCATATTGACGTCTTGGTTTAGCATTTCCTTTCTTTTACATTTCCAAGTTAATTACTATTTTTTGGGTTTTGGCAAGATATGTTTCACATGTTTTGATTTATAAAGTTGATTATCTCAAAAGCATTTTGTATCTTACATATCTTGTGCTAACAATTCTTATTTACAAATAGTGTTTCACTTTTCAGGGTTATTTTGGCTTTCCATTTGAAAGCATGTTATTTCATTTTAACTTTTAAGCAAAATACAATTTTATTTCTTAAAGAGTAATACTTTGAAGGCATTGGTTGTTTATGTATTTCATGCTTATCTTATGTATTTATGGTTATTGCTCATATTAGTTTTTCTTATAAATATTAAAGAAATAATCTAATTAACTCTAACAATTCTCCTAGAAACTCACATCTTTTTAAACTTAAATTTTCATTAGGGACCACCCCCCTTAGCTAACCTTGGAAATAGTTCAAACGGAGAGAGTCGGGATTAGTGTGACAGCCCCTTCTCTGAGTTCCATGCCACCAACCACACCTTGTGGGGTTGAAGGCTTTTCTCACTAACTTGTAGGTAGGTGTATGCGGCAGGGTCAACATCTTTGGCGTCGTTGCCGGGGACAAGTCTTTTTGTACCTGGGAAATACGACTAACTTTCGGCTTTTTGCATTTTGGATTTTTAGGGTTAGATTCCTATTCAAGTGGCGACTCCACTTATTTCATTTTCTACAAGGATTTCTACTTGAAGCTTGCTTCTTGTAAATTTCTTGCTAATCTTGGACAGGAGCCTCTCTCTGGTATCCATTTGCTCTTTCAGGGTCAAGTGGGCATGACATCATGAATGATTTGTTCGCCCCTAGTGATTTTACTAAAATTTCAGGCTATCCGAATTTCATTTCGGATGAAGCCATTAAGGCTATTGAAGAGTTGCCTAGTTTTCTAGGTAACAATGCCATCAGTACTAAAACTCACCTTAGGAATTTCCACCTTTGTGTGAACAAATGGTACCATGATATTAATCATGAGGATGTTAAAATGAGACTTTTCATCTTTTCATTAGATAGAAATGCAATGGATTGGTTCATAGAATTACCTGCCAACAATTTTGATTCTCTAAAATCAATCATTGACTCCTTTGAAGAAAAATATGGAGATGAAAAAAGATCAAAGCGAAAGCAAATGAGAATAATAAGGATCTCATCAAGGGGTTGACTCAAATGATTAAGGATATGCAACTCTGCCAAGTTCAACTCATTAAGACCATGGAGGTAAATCATGCACAAGCAATAAAGGCCATGGAAGTCAATCATTTTAATCAAATGGCCACTCTTCAAAATAGGTTGGTCGCCATGGAAGAAAAACAAGTGCAATTAATCAACACCATGGAAACAAATCATGCCAAGGAAATAAGTGTTATGAAGGCTAATTAGATCACTTTTCAGAATAGGCTAGAGGAAATGGAAAGATTACAGGTACAAAAATTCTAACTTAGGTTAAATGACGAATGGGAAAATAACAAAGAAACAAATCATAAACCTCCTGATCCACTGAAGCAATCTTCATCTCATTATGAGGAGGTCATTTACACCACTGAAAAGTGGCTAATTGATGGAGACTTGGATATCAAGGAAATTGAGGGGAATCAAATTTATAATTATGAGATTAATCCATCACCCATGCCAAAGAAGAAGCAGAATGGACAAAGGCAAGTCAAAGAAGTCTTGGATACTTCGAATTTTCCATCAGGGCATATTCAAGATCAGGCAGGAAGGTCTACTTTGATCACCTCAACATCAACATCACAATCTATTAAGAAGAAAAGAAAAAAGCGGAAAGCATTTGGTAAATCTGATGGCCATGTACAACATAGTGTTGGGATTAATCAAAGTCCTCAAATATTCAGAATTGGACAGGGCACATCAGAAAAGCAGCCCATGGATCTGCCTAAAAGTAAGCAGGTTCTCAGCATGAACTACAAAGAAAATATCTGATGCCATGGGGCATCTTTTTGTATCACATTTCTAACCTTATCCGCCATTTTTGTTTAACTAGTTTTATTTCATGAATAAATTGTCATTTATGCTCTTAGAATAAATTTCCATGTCTTCATTTCTGTACTTTATGTCATTTGATGATATTTTGAATGGATACTGTTGATATATGTCTTTTGTCGGTGGATGCAGATTCTAGGTTCTTTCACACTATCACTTCATCTCTAGCATGCATCCCCATATGGAGCTAAATGTTGAACACTAGAGTGGCACCTGATGATTATATGAAGACTCCATGCCCAAGGCTGATCTAGAGGACACTTGTACCATCAGATATCATCAGTCAATAGAACTTTTTAACTCTACTTCTATTTTTTCATCGTCTTTTTTGTACCGAGATTCCACACCATGCGGGGAATTATAATAAGTGATACCATTGTTTAAAAAACAGTTGAGTCAACTCCGACTCGGCCAAGTCAAACCGAGCCAATGCCTGGTCGAGTTGGCTCGGTGGCCAAAACAGAACGGCTGGCCGGTTCCGTTATCGAGCCAGTGATTGACTTGGTCGACTCAGTAACAACTCGGTCGACTCGGTAATGACTCAGCCGATTCGGTAAGAACTCGGTCGGCTGGGCTCTTTGACAAAAATCCTAAAGCACATTTGTCAAAAGTTGTTCCGCCTCCTACATATCAATGGTTGGGTTGTTTATTGCATATTTATAGCCCTAAAGTAATCTATCACTGTGAGAAAGTTTTGAAAATTACAAGGCCGAAGTATGGTTATCCTAGTGGCATGAATTAAAAAACTAAAACAATGCATTGAGCCATACAATGTTTTTAAAAAGGCAAATGTTCTGGCAATGGACTAATTAATAAATATTTACCTCTGATTGTTCTAGAGCTTGACCAGAATTAAATCAAGGGTTTTGAGACTTCATTAGGGGCAGAGAATTGGTATTATTGTTGTTGTAGTCTTGTGATTGTCCTTAGGCTGAGGCAGAAAGAATCCTGGCATTGGTGGCTAAGTATGAACTTTGTATTGGATGGTGCACGGGGTGCCATTTTGATATAATGGATATATTCATGAGCCTACTTTGATCATATGTTGTCTTCTCTCTACATTCTAAAGCTTTGTGTTTGGAAACATGAATGAAAATCTTTAAAATTATGTTTTTATAAAAAAAATATTTAATGTATTTTTTACAATGACGGAATCGTTGAAATCAAACCGGTCGTGTCGATATTGAGTCGAAATCGACCCTCAGTCGTTTCTGAGTCGGAGTCGACCCTTAGTCGTTTCCAAGTCGGAGTCGAAGTTTTAAAACATCGAGTGATACCAGTAATGATGAGTTTTGAGTCTATAACAAGCCTAGGATGTTAGGACTCGATCAGCAAACGAGTACACCTTGGGGTTTTTTTTTATCTGGTTAATTATCCCTTTTTTTCAGAGGCGAATAATTTTCTAGGTTTTTTCACTCACTTTTTACCCCAAAGCCGAGGTGACGGTTTGGAGGTTGAGCCCCTAACACATCTTAGTGTCTAGATTTAATGTATATTATCATACTAGATGACACAAAAAATTCGTGGAATTTTGTTAGGTTTAGGTAGCCATTTTTTAATTTTTTAGATTTTCCGCACTGTGGAAATTGCTAATAAAATTGTATTTAAATTGTAATAAGTGTAGTCTAGAGAAATTGTATGGGGTATGAGTAATCAAAATTACACTTCTTTCCCTCAACTTTCTACTATGACACAGTATGAGGGTTTAATAATTTGTTTTGGACCATCAAAACCCGCATTTCCTAAGTTTAGTGGGAAATCTAGCAATTAATTAAGCCATAAATTAAATAAATGGAGAAAAATAAATATCCACACATGCTAAATGTTGTGGAAATGAGATGAAAAATTATGATGGAGTTAAAGTGAAGTCCCAAGGTGATGTGGACTCCTAAAATCAAAGAAAGGACGTGCTCAAATAAAATGAAATTTCTGGCATTAAATGAGAAAGTTGCTTACTTGGAAATTAGAATTTGTGAAGTTAATTCATATCTGGGAGGATTTGGGAGAATCTTTGGTGGATATTTTTGTGGAAAATCGTCCCCACATGGGTTACCACCCATATACACTTGTCATTCTATCATAAAATTCGAATTTGGCCCATAGGGGAAGAAGAAAATGATGTCCACTTGCCAGAATTCGATTTTTACACTTGGCATTGGAACTCCATTCAACAAATTCAAATTTCTCTTTTGGATGGTCACCTTATGCCATTTGTCATTGTCATTCTTCATTGGGATTTGCTCCCAACTCTCTATATAATAGAGCCATGGGCTCTCATTTGTATCATATTCTTACTAGCTATTGTGCTTAAGGAAGCGCTAGTGCCTAGTACACTTTCAAAAATATCAATAAAGACTTTGGGGTTTCATTGATGAATTCTTGATCATTGGTATAATTCTTTTTACTTATGCTTTGATCTAATTTGTTTCAATATGCTCTTGTAAATTTGTTAATGTAGAGCTATTTTGTATTTACATTTGATTTAGAAGTGTGTTCTAGGTATAGAATGCTCTAATTGGTTTTAAATAAATCTCTAGAGTTTCTTATCATTGTTTATTGCTAAATCTATATGGAACTAATTCTTGATTGAAGTTTTGTAGAGGGAACATCTTGTTGAGATCACAAAATCAACCGTTAGGAGAAGTCTTTGGAGAAACCAACCCACTTTTGATACATTCTTAAAAGAGCTCTCATTTTTTCTTTGAGTATTCATAGCCTTATCTTACAAAGTGGTTTCGCAAGGGTTTTGGCACATAGCTTGTACACAAGCCGAACACTTCTAAATTTAAATCTCTTTTAAAAAAAAATTGTATTTCATTTCTTTCATTTGCTATCTAATAGCTTGAAGATGGCTAAGCAAAGATGAGAGTTTACTCTCACTCTTTAGCTTACCCTTTTGTAAATTATAATTGTAAATATACATTTTATCTTGTTGATTTTTTCACTAATACTTAACTTATTTTGCAGTCGTTGTTTTGATTGTTTGCTAACTCTTGTGTGGCAGATTTTGAAGAGCAACCTCCCGCAACATCTAACAAGTGTTTGCAGCACCTTTGGCAAATGTTGGGGGTTCGATTTCAAAGGATGTCATGAGACCTTTTGAGGTTTATTTTGGCCAAGTCGAGTTCACTAGAGAGCTGCCCATTTTCTTCTTTAAGCCGTGGGCATTTGGACGAAACTCACACCTTGTTTCCCTTGCATAATTTTTGTGAGATCTTGTCACTATTTTCTCAAGAAAGGAGGTCTAGTGTCCAAATTTCAAGCAATTATTGTGAGGACTCTCCTTGAAATTTAGTTGAGAACTTTGAAGGGCCCTCTTCTCATTGTAATATTAATAAAAGATCTAATTTGTTTGAGGGAGCTTGGGATTTCTCCCATGGTATCCTATCTCCCCATTTAGAGGGAGGTTTCTCTTGGGTGGATTGACATTTACATGGTTTAAGCTTTCATACTTCATTCACTTACATGCATGCTTTAATTGGAAATTAACATAACCTCACTATCACATTTCATTAAGTTAAAGTTTGTTACAATTTCATTTGAGCTTTGCATTCTCTATCTCATTGTTTCTTGAAGCTACAAGCTTACACTTTACTTTGGGCAATTCATCCTTTATATGCAAGCATTTTTATATTCTTAACAAACTTTGATTTGTTTCCATTTACCTTCGTAAATTGTTTCATGAGCACTTGAATACATGCTTCAATCTTAAGCTACTTTGTTTTCTTGACTATTGGAGCAATTTATTGTCATTTTCTATTTGAAACAAATTTTACTTTCAAACAAATTACTTATATCATTTTAATTCATTGATAAAACACATGCAACACTTGTAAGCTAATTTTATTCCTCCAATTGAAGTTATAATTTCCACTCATGCTGAACACTATTTCGTTTTCAATCATTGCAAATCAATCTCTTTGAAGCATTTGCATGTATCATTATTTTAATTTGGGGAATTAACACAGTTTGCATTTCATCTATGCATTTTAGCGTAAGAAGACCCCAAGCCTCATTAAAAGTTTACCTCCAACATAAGTTGGTTTAAGTAAACATCTTAGGGATCCTCTACTCCTCTATTTACTCCTCACTGTGAGATCCATATCTTTGGGCGAGGGTGAGGTCTGAGGATTCAAGAGTTAAATTGTAATCTTTTTGTAGAGATAATTAATAAAGTTAACCAACAGCACTTTCCATTACATTTACTTTACTTGTCTCTTGATGGTTTGAGTTTTCATATGCAAAGTCTATTCCAAAAGCAAGTATTGTAATCATTTCAAACAAGTGCTTTATTTTCATGCTTCACGACTAATTGCATATTGACGTCTTGGTTTAACACTTCCTTTCTTTTACATTTCCAAGTTAATTACTAATTTTTGTAAAAACTGTAAACTGAAATTTCATGATTTGAAAACTGAAAATGCATAATCTTAAAACAACGAAAACTTACCTGAACTGCTCACTGGTAAATTGTTGTCTGCTCTCGTTCTCTGAAGTTGAATTGATTACTGGGAAACCAATTCCTCCCAGCCAATTCAGTAAGCTTCGCTTACTGCCCCCGTGCCCAGAACCTCAGGTCAATTTCAGCTGCTTCCGTTCCTATTTCGGTCTCCCTCTGTCCTCTCCGTTTTCTCCTTCTCAGCCCCCTTCTCCTTGGCCCTCTCAGTGGTTTTATACCCAAGGTTCGGTGATCGCCTCCCAGCCTTCCCCCCCACCACTGGAGCTACACTCGACACCTCCCACATGCATTCCTTAGATATTTATCGATCAGCGGCTGCTGTCGACTGCGCAGAGATTTCAGTTAAGGGTTGAAAAGATCTTTTCAGAAAGGGTTAACCGACTGTTTCTGATATTACTTTAATATAGCTTCCATTTATTCAAGAACCTTAACTTTGTATATAAAGTTAATATAATATAATATAAAGTTTTTAATTTATTTAATATAAAGTTTTTAACTTATAGGATTTAACTTATATTATTTACTTATACTACTTTTTATTATTTAACTTATATTAATTTGCAGCATTTAATTTATATTATTTTAACTTATATTATTTACTTATACAACTTTTATTATTTAGCTTATATTAGTTTATACCATTTAATTATTAAATCACTTAACTTAGATGGATATGAAAATGGGTTGTTACATACACTCCCCCTTCGGAAAACTTTGTCCTGAAGTTAGAGTTTAGGCTTAGGGTTTTTTGTAGAAAATTCCGGCTCCTTCCAAGTTCCCAAGCTATTCTAAAATCAACCTATCCTTCCTAATCTCTTCCGCTCCCATCCTATCCGTCCTCTACTGGAGTATGCCATGACGTCAGTTTCACTGACTCAACCATGCATAAACCCTAAGGCGACAGCGTCGGTTGTACCGACCTGATTCTCAGTAGGCATCCGGCAGTCATCATCACACGTCTAGGGGAGCGTGACACGCACAGTCCTCCCATGACCCCAGGGTTGGAGGATAAACGGTGGGCAACACCTCCACCCCTCCCAGTAGAACTTAGGGTGAACACCCTATCATAGAATTACTTGAAGCTTTAATTGTCCTGAGGTTTTGTCATCACGTGGTTTTCCATTAATCAATTCAGCTTTACTTTACCTACAATTATACACTCACTCATGCATTCAGAAAATGTGCATTAGCATATTCAAACAACCCATGTATTATTTAGTATAACATATTTTACCATTTTCTATGCATGTCCTTTGAATTCTATCTAAAAAATGTAGTTATTTCCCAAGTTCTATTGATCATTTTTCACATGTAAAAATAAAACAAGTTACAACATCTAAATTTCCTTTAGAAGTAAAACCCTTTAACTCGCTTAACTTTCCTTTGGAAACTATCATTTAAAAAAATGAACCACATATATCGTTTTGGTATCCACGTACCAGCAGAAATTAAACATAAATTATGCCATACAATCTTTATAATCATTCAAAATGGTTCTGGTTCTCTGATTGCAATGAAGTAAAATATACACAAAACATAGTTTAAAATCCTTCAAAATTGACATAGCCTAGGGTATCTTTGACATATGTCCTCTGTATTTTCCCAAGTTGCGGATCCAGGACTATACTTGTCCCATTGGACCTTAACTTGGTCCACCAGACGGTTCCTCAACTGTCGAACTCTACGTTCCAGTATACGTAAAGGTTCGACCGTTATGACTCCCTCGTCCGATACCTGCAATTCTCTCCACTGGATGTTATGAGATAGATCAGCTACATAATGTCTTAATACAGAAACATGAAATACATTATGAATTCTATGCAGGTGGGGTGGCAAGGCAAGACGATAGGCAACAGGTCCAACTCTTT